>WURV02127873.1:0-19189 GCA_011762755.2 Epimenia babai
TTCTGGGCTTGTGACCTCCACTTCTATGACTTGATGCACATACATGTTGTGGTTGATGTCTTCTCTCAGGGTTTTCGATGGAGGGGTCCTGATGAGGTCAAAATAATGAGAATACCAACAGTGGTCTCTAAATTCAAGCTTTCAACTGCATACTATGTGGACGTAATGAGCTCATCTCGAACCACTGCACATTATGTCGGAAATAGAAATCAAAACAAGAAAGTCTCTAGGAGGCAGCCATCCTAGTGGTTAAATTGTTGTTATAGAAACTGCTTTAAGACACGGTCTAGCCCGTATATCACCTGTGGTATATAGCATAACAGCCAAATAACTAACAATGAAAATGTAGGATTTAGGAGTAGAAATGCATCAAGCAAAGTCCGAAGCATGTAAAGTACATTAATTTGTTATGTAAAAAGAAATAATTATGAATTGGTAGTTGGTAGAATAAAAATAATTCATTCAATGATCTCTTTTTTTGTCAAAAAGTACTAAAATGGACAATGCTTCTACAAAAATGCAACAATGAATCGACATTTATCACCATTGTCCTGCCAAAATGCTGCGAATCACTGCAAAGCACAGGCAATTTTGCTAGTATATATAAAAAGGGCACATGTTTCTGAGAATATTAAAGCATAGACAGAAATAAAACATCCAATAAGATGACTCGGTAAAATGAAGGAACTACAATAGTAAACTAGTTGTAAAAGAATGAACTAGTGTTTTAAGCTGTGCCATTCAGCAGAAAATCTAGACTGGCCCCTAGAGTGAATGAATGCTGTAAATTGGAATGCCTGCTGGCTGAGTAAGATCAATATCTGCCGAATGACGAAGCACAGAGGCAAGCTGTCTTGGAGACCATTTTTTTTTAGTAACAAGAAGGCAAAGAGGCCTCCATACACTCAACTGAGAAAAAAAAGAAAAAGACAAAACAGGAGGCCAAGGAGGTTATCTTGATACTAGAATGATAAGACAACAAGGAGACTGCCTGACATCAAAGGCAAGAGGTCCAACAGACCTGAAAATACCAATCAAGCTACTGAAATGAGAAAATACAGATTTGTAGGTAAACCGTGGCTGAAATCACCTCTAATAGCCTAAATAGAGATGACGTAAACAAATCTGAATGAGACCTACACAGGCAATACTCTGCCCAATGGCAGACCTTTGCACTCAGTGGACATGGAGATAAAGATTGTCAAATAAAGAAGTCAATAGAAATTACCCCCTTTGCTCCCATGACGTGAGGCTGCACAATCTAAGAGATACTAACCCAAGCACAATATTTGCCGAATGGAAAAATGCCGTGATGAAGGGTAATCGAAAAAAGGATTTTTCCGGTAAAAATACAAACACTGACACAAGTTAACTCCTCTTACTGCAAAGATGATACTATGAACAAATCTAGAAGAGACCAACCCGAGGACAATATCGGCGAAATGGCAGACCTCCGTGATAAGCGGTTGTTAAGAAAAAAGATGAAATACGAACATCGGCATAAGTTACCTCCCCTAGCTGCGATAATACATCAACAAATCTACAAGGGACCAACCCAAGGACAATAATTGCCAAATAGAAGACCTCTGAGATAAGCGGTTCTTGAGAAGAATTTTTAAGAAAATGTTAACATCGGATGGATGGACGAACAAACGACAGACGAACTCTGACCAGAAAAGCTCACCAAGCATGAGCTCAGGTGAGCCAAAAGTACATCGACATCCACTACCTGATGCTAAGATCTGAATAATACTAACCTGAGGGTAATATCTGCGAAAACGCAAAGTCCTGTACCAAACGCTCTTATACAAACATCGGCTCGAATTAGGTCCCTTTACATGGATGCTGATACTGTGAACAATCTGTACCACATTAACCCAAAGACAATATGGCCTAGCTTTGCGTCAAACGGTTTTGGATAAGATTTTTTCCGAGAAAATGTTACCACTGGATGACAAATTTCAATCATAATAGCTCACCGAGTATAAGCTCAGTTTAGTCAATGATACGAGGAGTGACTAACTTGTATCCGAGGATTGGGTTGTAGGGGAGGTCTTCGAGTAGGTCATAGATGTTATTGTTGTAGATTTCAACAAATGACACAAAAACAGTATACACATTGTCTTCTTCGATATCTTCTACCATAGTCGGATCACGGCAACGTGATTTCTCGTTGAATTCTGGCATGTCGCCCCTAAGGAAACAATAAGATATACAACATGAGTTATCACAAAGCGTTTATACACTAAATGCCAACCCTATGAAAAATGGCTTATGATACTCATGTCTTAACCATGCTGCACCATAGCACTATCCCAATGAATGGCAACGTAGCACAATATATAATAGCAGATTAATGTTTGATGTAGATTAACAATTACATTATAGCTATCGGTAGTGTTGATGCAGAAAATTTAGTATTTACCGGATAGCCCATTGAGAATATTTGAAGACCACACCAAAGGTCCTGATGGCATAATGTTTGTCCATTTATTTAAAATAATACAGTATGCCTTAGTCTTGTTTGTTGAATAAGATCATTATGCAATGGCAGATAATTTTTCTTCGGGAGTGCTGAGTGACCTAGTAGAATGAGTTAAAAGTGCACAATGTGCGCACTTACATAATCGTGTATGGGTTTTGTCACAATGTCATCCACTATAACAATGCTGGACGTTGGTAATATTAACTTATTTAAAATGTAGATGCTATAGCTCACTGCAAAAAGTTAAAGCTAGCGCTGCGACTCAATTATGCCGGTGCCACCACTATATTTCGGGTAGCATTGAGCGGAGGGGGAAATTATTCAACTGTCACAAGTTGTAACTAAATATGAGTGGCCCAACTTGAAATTGAATAAAAACTAAGAAATACATGCAACTATTATTTTTTTTACTAAATCAATGTGGTTTTTGATTGAATATTATTAATATAAATGAACTATTCAACCATTTAGTAAGCTTTACAACGGTTAATCAGTTATTGTCCCCAGGCCTATTATATACTACTCAAAATTGGCCCCCAGAACATAGCTATATATAGGAAACGGGACCATCAATGGGATCAGTGCCTTGTTACAAAGTGTCTATGCACAGTTAAGAGTTATGAGGTGTAATGATTTAAGGAATTTCATAGACACTACCCATATTTTATTCAATCAAACATAAAAAGATATATCCTCAGACGCTTTTCCAACATTACAGCACCAATGAACTATGAAAAAAACCTTGCCTTCTTACCTTGCCCAAACCCATTACCTCCAGATAACTAGTTTCAGTGCATTACCAATTGTTGTGCGCATTTTCTAATTAACTGTAAACCATAATAGTTACAAGTAAATTTTGTCATTTTTATAAGAACACACAAGAGAGTTAGGCAACCTGTTCTTTGCAGGTGTCTTCGGTGTGGTGATTCCTGGAAGAATGTCTCGTTTCTGCCTCTCAATCATCGAATCAGCCTCACTCTGGATCTCAAACCAATTGTCCTTATCAGGTTTGAACATCTGTAGGTAGGAATAACAGACATCTGCACTGGATGTGGACGACATTATGTAGTTAGATCATTGGAACCCACTCCAGACAATAACAAGATAAATTCCCGCTCTCACCAATATCAATATACGTGTTGCACTATTCAGGCAACGAAACACCTTTAACCTCGGTTGCACAAGTGGATTGCCCTTGCAGTGTTATCAGTTACATCAGCGTTTTATCCCTAATTTTTCTATATCCTAGATACCCTCCAAATTATTTCTCATCTCTTCGCTTTCTCTACATCTGATAATAAATAATCAAGTAACACTCTTCACAAAGGGCCAATAACGACAACAACGTAATCTCGTTAAATGAAAGATGTTGCCTTTAATCTTCTACTTCACAACCGTTAAAACTCCAACAAAACGCGAAAACTTATTAGCAGAGTAATTGAACCAAACCTGGTACAAAAACTCACTTAACCATGCAAGGACTTACATATTTAGCGGCCTGTTTGTTGGCAATGCTGTTGAATATGACATCAAAACAACGTGGGAGTATACCTTGGTCATTGGGCTGACCAGACATCGTGTACGTTTTACCAGATGAAGTGATGCCATACGTAAATAAAAGACCTGAAATATATCATGCTCGAGTTCAGATCCCCATATCTCTTTACTATTGTCTATGGATGATATACATCACAATTAATAATCATTATACTTATTTAAGAGTGAAATTGCATAAGGAACACAATATAAACATGCCAAGTAATATAACAGCAGATTTCTGATAGCTTGACAATTAGCCCTATTAATGTTCAACTGTTTATGCTTGATGTCAATAGAATTTGAACAAAAAGGTTACATGTTGTCTTTATATCGATCAGTTGGCTTAAGAAAAGGAATGATGGTAAACTAAAATAGTAAGAGAGTAAAACTACTGGATTATCCCATTTAAATTATTATATTAATATATAATTTATGAAACTGTGCTGCTTTCATTAGTGGTAACATGTTACAACTGGCTGCTATCTGAGCAGTACGTCATAAGCACTTAGCACGAGTATCTCTTCAATTACTGTTCAAAGACACTAAATAAATTTTGGAGGTACAAACTGTAGGTGACAATAGGCACATATCATTGTGGTTACATTGTTAGACATGAATCCTTAAGACACTGGATCGATTCCCGCTCTAGCCAGTACACCACCCAGGGCGATATTCCGGTATAAAGCACTTTAAGCCCCACCCACCCATGGTGCTCTGGGTAGTCATACCAGTATCATTATATAAAGGCTCCTTTCCTTGGACATAGCTGTGCTTCATTATGCTCTCTAGATGGTCTCTATGGCGCTTCTTATTCATTATCTTATTGTAGGAGTTTGGAATCAGTGGCATGTAGAGACTTGGTGGCCAAGTAATATAGATGGACAACTAATCAATAAACTGTTAAAATAATCGAGCCTCGAAGTCACAAGAGAAAGCGTTATCTGTTGCGTGACATATGGTTGAATACGTCATATATATCGCTGATGCATATGAAATGGCTTACATTAGACATATGCCAGCGAAGAGACTTATGGTTATCCAAAACTACCCCAAGGTTGAGCGCTTGAGTTGACTTAACACGACCATCGCCAATGACGATGTCAATGACATTATACGGTTTACCATAGAATTTTCTCTCAATATTGAGTATTTGTGATTTTCTTCCATTTAAGTTCATAAGATTTGAATCTATTGATGTCTTGAAGTCGCACGTACATCGGCGTATTTTATTGATAGTGATTGATGGTTGTGTCATACGGCGTGTATATCTGACAGTCATCAGCCTATAAATGTTATTTGAGGCTGTTGCAACTGATATCGCTCAGGGGGCCAAGGCAATGCCTAAACAAAAGAGGGCGCAAAATGTATATAAAATATAAATATAAAAATATATATAAAACAAATAGAAATTCATTTGAACAAATAAAAACCCACAGCACATAAGTTAGAACATCTTGCGACTGTCGCTTTCACACACATGTATTGCGATCTAAATCTGAAAGAGATATAAGTACCATTGTCTCGCAAATACGAAATATCTCAGATATTTGTAGTTTTATCAGAAAATTTGTAACATAATACAATATCTTGAAAAAATTCACTCAGAGACGATGTCTGACAAATGACTAAAGCTCTGGGACTATCGCTTACTGGGAGACATTCTTATGAAATATTGACATCGAACAAAAGGACCACGCACAAAGAGTGATTAAAATGGCTCCACAAGACATTCAATTCTGATGAGCAAACGACAACTAACTGCAAGTACATACCATTTTTGCCTTTGAGAAGATCATCAACAAGAGGCAAGGCAACCTGATCAAATACTCGTTTCTGCTGGGTGAATTCATCAAACACGAACTGGAATGCATACTGGGACTGGAAGAGTATATAGAACACCATACAATCTTCGCAGACGACGACTTTAAAATGCATAACAAATTGTACTCAATCACAACATAGGAACTTATGGGTATAAATAATAAGAAAACAACAGCAAAAATAAAGACAATAACAACCACGACAATGACAACGCAAAGGATTACCACAATGACAACGACAAGAACTAGTAACAGTAATAACTTTTATAAATAATCATCACAGCCGTTGTTCTCATCGTTATCGTTGCATTATCACCATACGGTTCTATCATTATTATTATAACCATAGCACCTATGCTTACGATAATGGAAGCCACCACGGCAATTGCAACCATTGCCGCAATTTCGGAAATTGCAATTGCCATCGCAATCGCTATCGCCATCACCATCATTATTATTATAACTATCACCACTCTATTACCGTCATTTTTATTGTTACCATAATTATCGTTATCGATGTTATTATCAAATGCAGACTATAATTAGTAATTTCCGATAGTTATTTTATGAAGCGGTTCATGGTCTGAAGATCGCTAAAATAAGTGAGCAGTTACATATACACGTATATTTTACAATAAATAGTGAACAAACCTCTTTAAACTGACCACAGCTGTTCTTTGTAACAGCAGAATTCTGCAAAAAACAAGCATATTTTAATTCACACAAAAATGTAGACTTGATAAACATTTTTGTTCGCAAAAAGCTGTGTTAGTCATTGCGCTCATTTTGATAAAGGGCTTATGCACCGTTGTTACTTTCGGCACATCATTATTATCTTTATCATCAGTATCACTACCGTTACCATCATGGTCGTTGTCGCCACCGCCATCATTATTATTATTACAATTCTTACCATTATCATTCTTTCTAGGACTGCGCAATGTAAAGATTAATTAATCGATTAATTTTTCAAATGATTAATTTACATTTTAACTATCATTCCGTTTTAAATTTAATTTCATACCCATCTTTAATACATTGATACACTAGTGAAAGAATGGAACCCGAACACCTTCGGTTGAGGATCAGATATCTCACAACATTGATATATGGTAAGTTTATATTATTAACCATTAAAAATGATGTATGCTGCATGTTGTTTCCCTATTATGCCCTACTTGTTTTATACTATTTAGCTCATGTATGGAAATGCTGTGGTGAGCTGTTCAAATCAGAGTTTGATACACTTTGACGAGAAATATTAAAGCCTGTTTTTGTATGCATAGCGGGAGATTGAACCATTGCTCGCCCAAAAACTTGAGTGATCAGTTAGCATTTATTTATTCACTCACCCAAATTCGCTGAAGTGAGTTGTGACTTTTTAATTCATTGTTATACCTTAGGAACCTTATTCTAATTCATAATATTTCGAGTATTGAGTACTGGCTACTATTGTGATGTAAAATATCTCAATAAATAGTTGCAAAGGGAATATTATGAGACGCAATGTTAGATTTCCCCTAGATTGCTATAAAGTGCACACTTGAGACATTGTCACAACAGCCAGTATGATAGCCGACTGTGAACCATGATAACCGCTGTGATTTCAAGCACCAACACTTTAAAATAGCTTTAAACTGCGATGAAATTGGCCTTGATAAAAAAACTGCTGATGTGACAAAAATGTTAATGAAATGTCATCTACAAACCTTGGGTTTGGGTCTGTGTCGCGGTTAAAACGACTGAGCCTATTTTGGTAATTTAAATATTCATCAATTCCATATTAGTATGTGATCATGCGGAATTCCGTTAACAGAACTTTTGACAGCCAATAATTGAACAGTGCGCATACTATGCAGACAAACGTGTTTCTGCTGTCATGATTTAGTAATTTATTAATATATTAGAATAGACGTTACTGTGAAATGGGTAGTTGGTATAGGAAGCAACATAGTGAAAGACAGTTATTAACAAAGATTTGTTGTTTGTTCAACATGTATAACACAACTGTCCAGCAGTTTTCCTGCTACATTACATTGTAAATTTAGGCGTTCCAACTGGCAAGACCCATCAGTGAAAATCATAATCACCAAATGAAGCATTGCAGTAGAATCTTACGGAATTTCTCGCAATAATATTCTAATATAGAATTAATAAATAATCTGTAAAGATCAAAGTTCAAAGAGGAGTGTTTGTTGTTAAGTACAGGCTATAGTTGCAGATAAAAATGTTCATGCAGTTTTCAGTTCAACTAATGAAATCTATAAGATCATGTTTAAATTATCTCCGTACATAATTCACTATAATGTCATATACAACCAAAAAAGTTTTGACATTTTGATTGACACGGCATGCATTACTCGAAATAAATAGCGATATATGATCACAAAAGAAATATTTTAACACCCAAAATTGACAGAAAAAATAATCAGCCTGAACCCTGCCTCATGATCAGTTTATCATACTAGTCACAAAACAGAAGTTAATATGGTCTATTTCTTATATGCAAACATCATGCATAATAACTTTTTTCAATGCTAACAACACGATGTTTTTGTGCCATGGAACTAAAAATACTCACATTTACACCACAGATGATATAACATCTACCACACCTAGTTAATGCTATATCTATTCGGGATAAAGCCCAGCCTATCACATATTGCAGAGTGCCATACCGAGTCATCGTTGTAACTAAAGATGAAAGACTGGAGTTCTGCATTAACAGGTGCACGTATCAATAAAACGTATATAGTGTACGTTTTTACTTATAAAGGGAACCTGCGACAATCGGCAGTAAAATCGGTGTACGGAAGTTTACCAGTGCACTACGCGCACATAGTGGAGGTTATTAATAAACCTTATGGCACTGTTAGAGTCGACCGTCTCGTAGCACCCATAGATATGTATCTCCTCAATGTTGACACTTCCGGTTGATGCAGCAATTATGACTGGCAGTAGACCGATAAAGAACAATGCGCATACACTGCTGCAAGTGGCTTATTTGTCTATGGGGATTGTGAAAAAATTTATCTTTTTAATCGACAATTTACTGCTACTGTGCAAAGTCATTCAGGAACGCATCAAAATTGTTGTTCCTGTCCTGGACTTCATCCATCAAAGAGCTGAACCACTAATGAATCTCTAATACCAGTCTGCAGACTCCCTTAAGACTTCATCAGGCAGTTGACAAAATGATACGGAATGTGGGAACATGGCAAAGCTGCACATTTGCTGTTGTTCATCCCTCTAGTTTTTATTAGGGATTTTCCATTTAGTAACTTGTTTTGATCAATAGAAACCTAGTAACCTACAGTATACACACAGGGGCAAACTGATACTACAGGGCGCTGTGTTGATGTTGCGCACATTTATAACAATAAAAAATACTTTAGGGTTATAGAATGGCTGTGACAATAGTCACAGATGTTAACTGTTCTTAAGTACAATGGGCTGAAACTAGCATTGTTATTTCTGAGATATAATTTATCTAAATATGTCTAAATAAGGATGCAAGTAATTTGTTTTAGGGGTCCACAGTAGCAAAATTTGCAGCCCTGACATGAGATTTGTGCATCCAAGAAAACCTTAAGCCACAATATGCTCAATGGTACTCAAGAATCAGACCAAAACATACCTCTGAGGGGGTGAGCTGGATATGCGTATTACTGATAGCTTTGACACACACATCGCTATCCTGATTATCTAGTGGCCGAATTCTACAATACACCTGCAAATAATCAAAGACCTGAGATTAACACAGTAGACGGATAACACATTTCAGATGCATAAAAAACTAAGCAGAAATCTATCCTAAGACACATTGAATGTATCATAAGACACTATAGATCTATCTTAATAGACTCATCTCGGAACAGGATACACAATGCCACTTAAACTTTTGAATGGTTCGCAGCTTCCTTAAATTACAAGAGGAAGTTCATTACTGATTTACTGTGACAATCATGGCAAAGTTCCTTGAACCTTGTTTGGATAGTTTGTTATGGATATAAACTACCAATTGATAATTTTAGTGCCATCAATGGTACAAGTATTAATTACTAATTATTAGTTACCACATACTAGTACTAAAACACATGGAAAACATTACGTACGTAAAGATAACAACACAATAGGAATTTTTCATTTTGGCATCCCAATGTTGAAGGGTCGTCCATTCAGGATTGCCTTATGTTCCAGCGAATATGCTATAAATGCCTCTAGAGATAAATTCAATGACTCAATACCATAATTCATAATCGTTAAAAGCTTTAAGAAACCAAAGTTATATAAGAAATTTCATGGTTATTACCTCAACAGGATCAGATTGGAGAGGCAGCTTTCTTTTTCGGGATGTCTTCCCTCGGCTGAAACACAAATGGAAACTTTTATTCATGTAGTTCCATCATGTTAACCACAGATTCATAATCACGGAATATGGTTGGCAAACTGCATTATCGCATGGGCTTTCCGTTTGGAATATGCACCACATCCTGTTCGATTCGCAAATGGTAATGAAACCAGCGTACTATGTTGTATTTGCAAGAAATACTAAAAAAATAGACATTATTGTAGGTACAGCTCGATCCACTATGCTACATTTTAACCGAGCACTATATTATTTGTTATCAAGGTGGTTATATCTTACAGTAGACAACCGTTACAGGCGAATGACACATTGATATAATATAGTAATAATATGCAATAAATAATAAATAAAATAATAAATAAAAATTAAATATTAGACATGAACGCCATCTATAAATACTGTTCAATATATCTTAATGTGTCAAAACATAGCCCTTCAATTTCTCAGATATTATGCCAGTAACGCCACTCTTATGTATTCGCCGGTGAACTGAGCCCTGCACAGAGAATGCAGGATTGGGAACCGCAAAAATTTTATTGATCGCGTTGCCGAAAATATAAGGTCGTTCAATTATATATTTACGACTCGTGCGTTTACCGCTATTATTATAATCAAACGCGGCATGTGTTAAAGAGCACAAAATACAAAATAGCGGCTGTTCTTTTTACACTGTCGTTGAATACGATAAAGATAAAGGCAAATAACTTTGTTTCTATTTTTAAGCGCTTTATATCAAGAGTTATAACCAATTAACCCAGAAAATAGGGTATTATTTTACTATTACACCCACAAACTTTCTGGCATTAATTTACAGTATCGCAGTGTAATTTGCTGTTCTGACACATGTTTCTGGTATACTTACCGTCGGAAATTAGTCGTTGTGCCAATAACTTGTTTTATTTTCTAATATTTACGCTATTCATACTCTTTTGTAATGATTACAGTAGCAAAATTGCTGGTATCCGACATCGTCACCATGACTTATAGCGCATTGCACACACGAGCATGCACAGGAACGTGCTGTTTTTGAATTTACATTTCGTTTACGTACAAATTTTATACGCTCCTGTACCATGCAAACGAATAAGCATCAGTGTATAAGGAAAACAGGTATATTAGGGTTAGTTCAGGGTTAGGTACAGTATTAGGGTTAGATTATGGTTAGGGTTAGTAATGGGAGTATGGTTGAATTTGAGTTAGGGTAGATTTTAGGGTTCGTTTGTGTTGTTTGTTTAGGGTTGGAATTTGGATAGAATATAATGTGAGAGTTTCAGGTTAGAGGGGGTAATTACTGAAAAAAACGGCTAATTTCCGACGATCAGATTCGTTCAAAACACCAAAAAACAGCCAGAAACACAAGAATTTGTTAATAAAATCTGAGTGGATGTAATAGTAAAAATTTACCGAAAATGGAGTCTAAATGTTTATGTGACCTATTCGTCATCTATGGGTATCAACACATCCGTGACCGACACGTAACTTGAACGAGCATGACAGATCGCGACACAGTTTTCCATGTCACATATAGCTTCAATTATTGGCCTTCATAAGATTTATTTTACCATATTCGGGTCACTAAATTAGCGTGCAAATACAAAGGTATTAACAAAGACAACTTACGGTGTCTTTGTCGCGGTGACAGACATGATGTAGGATGGTGGTCCGCGAGATTTTATTCAATTAGTGGTAAAATAATAATTTACAGCGTTCAGACTTTCTTTGAAATCGGCGCCTCTCAAAAACCACAGCCAATAGGAAAATGGCGGAAGAAGACACTGCCTTTGATTTTGACCCCAATAGACCATGGCTATTTCAGACGCGCATGCGTGACAGTTGGGATGTTTGACTACGAGGAAATAAGGTTCGCCGAATGAAATCCACTGTATTCACCGTCGCCCATTGTCAAAAACTACGTGACAAGACCGAAATGACATCTCGTACTGGACCGGTATCATACAGACAACCCCCCCCCCCCCACCAAGATTCGCCACGTCACACAACGTCGAGTGTTTTTGATAGCGAACTTGCTTACTCCAATCAGTAGGGTTATCTTGATAACGCTTGGTTATTCATGCGGCAGTTTCATGCAGATATCGGGCGAGTTTCACGTGGTTCCTCGTGTTCCTTCTCCGTTTATAAATCGTAAATAATTGTGTAGAACACAAAACGTACATTCTTAAATAAATACGAAAAGTGACGGTAACACTTTGTAGGGCGCACGATACTAAACAATTTGACGAAAAATTCGGATATACATCGTCTAAAAAAGCGACAGGATAGCCTAATTCTGATCTGCACAGTGCATACCTCGCGCTGCGAGTATTATGTAAGGTAAACGCCGTATCTCGCTCTTAAACGACCATTTACTAGAGTACGAAGACGATTTCCTGGATACATGAAATCGCTTATAAACGAGATATAAACCCTTCGATTAGATGCTTTGCATTCACGGTACTAAAGAATTTGAGGAAATATTAGGCGATACAGTGGGTCCCACTTAATATCATACCGGATAATAGAATGTCCCGCTTATTATTATTTCTCTCGGACCAGATTCTTTTCTTACTTAGTCCATAGTAAAATGGCTCGGATATTAGAATACTGCGCACTAAAATATTACATTATGGAGACACAGGTGCTAGAAACGATACGAAAAAGTATGAAACAGACGTCAATCACGAAATTCTTTCACAACGCCGCTAAGTAATCAACGCTACGATATCGTGACATTTATTTTACTGATTGAATTGCTATGTACAATGCCTCGTTTTGAAAGACAATGGCCGCTTTCATTGACGTTAATTTGACAGTTGTAAAATGTTACAGCGTGAACTATTATTTAATAAATAAATATTTTACTGTAAAAACAAATGAATAACTCGATTTATCAATGAATAAAAGTGTTTTATTATACATGTATGGTACTAGACGTCATGCGCTGTGTTATGAATGCGCAAAATTAGGTCTAGCACAAAATCCCGGATATTAGAATAGCCCGCTTTATATCATAATCACAAAAAGTCCAGAGGGTGTGATAATAAGCGGGACCCGCTGTAGTTATAATATTGCGTAGTCGCTATTGATTTTTATCGCAAACGTTATTTTCGACGAGAATCAATAAATTGCGATCGCCATTGCTAAACATTGCCCTGAATCGTCGAGTTTTGTACAATATTTATTGGTTTTAACGAAGGTAAAGGTTAAGTACAACATTTATAAACCGCGAGTACCAGCCAAGGTACTTATGCGGTTTACAATGAGTGCTTTTGAAGCAGCTATTCTGAGCGCAGATACAATGCTTTCGACACCCACATATCACGCGTCAATGATATAAAGCGACTACTTATTTTGGAGACGGGTTCACCCCAGCAATAAGGGATAAATGACTTGCTGAGGATTATCTCAGGCAAGTCGACGGCCGGGCGGTTTAGAACCCGAGACCTTTCGGTAGCGAGTCTAGTGTTCCTACCACTCGATTATCTTACTTTATAGCGACTGTTGCGATTACCTCCCCTTGTTTAGCTTACACCGGATTTCTCTTAGGCTTTTCCGGAGAAAAATGACCAATCTTAGTTCTAAGAAGCAATTTCTGGTACCCGCGTTTCCCTACTGGTAGTCGCGTTTCCCTACTCTATGCACAGTACGGGACTCTGGAGTTTTAGACTGACGCCATTTTAATTTGACACGTAAACGTTTCTCACATTTATTTCAGAATCAAACCAATTTGCGATAGTGTTTTATATGGTGGTTTCCTTTAAATAAAATATTCCATTAAGCGTGGACAAATAGAATTTCGTATACAGTACTGTAGTATAAAGGATAGTTAATATTGTTTCGAAATCAAATATTGCCAGCAAGCAAAATAATTTTCGTGGTTTTTGGTCTTCCAAACAGTGGAATATTCTGGAAATGACCGATGTTTGTATGTTGTAACAGCGAAGGAGATCGTATTTCTCGAGTACTACCGGTTCCCAAGACATGTCTGTTCGGGGCAAAAGGTCGCGTAGCGATCAAATGTACCAAACGATAAATATTCTTATTAGTCTGGCTATGTCAAACACACTTTACACGAATTAACGAAATAAAATTTATTTGATTGAAGCTTACTTATTAATTTAGCAGTCACGCCGCGTGACATGGCGTATATTCATATAAGGTGACACGTCATCCAATACGACGTGACGTGTGGCATTACTAACACGATAGCTCCATGCTTTATTGGAGTGACTTGCATAATTGGCGTGACTTTAATGTACGGCGCAAGATTAAATCACATCGTCGGCGTGACGCGGAAAGTTTTGTCGGGTTGACTACGCAGTTAGCGCGACATGTCACGTATTATATGTCACGTTTTAGGCAACACCGTTAGTACAACTATCAACCTTAATGTCGTGATGCGCCTCATCTCCTGCCATATATTAGCCTACGCAGTCGACGTAACGTATTACGTACTTGGCGTGACCTGTCACATATAATCTGACATATCAGTCGACCACCATTGGCGTGATAAGTTACATACCATGGCGTAAATGTCAAATCGTCCAATATCGCGTGACCGCTAGCTAATGCAGCAGTGAGCGACAGACCTTAATATCGGCCGAACCAAACGGGCCACGAACGGTGTTAGGCAGTTATTGTACAAATATAATATGGTGAATGCGTAGGAGAATCCCGTAGACCCACTCAATAGATTAATAGCAAAATCGTAAATGGCACGTTTCGACATCATTGGATGCCATATCGTCAATAACCGAGCTCGTTGGGTCAACCGCGTTGTTTTAGCCGTTTGTAAAATCGAGTTGTCGGGTACCTGTATAGGAAAACGAAGAGAGCGTAACAGCTAGTCAAGTGGTAGGAACACCGGACTCGTAACCTAAAGGTCGCGGGTTCGAAACTTCCCACTAGTAGACTATTCTGCGGTGACTCCGAACAAGTCATTTATCCCCAATTGCTGGAGGTGCCCCATCTCTTAAATGGGTAGATGCTCGCTATTATCCTTGGCGGGGTAATATGTGAGTATCGAAGGTATTGTATTTGCGCTGAATAGCTGCAAAACATTTCATTTTAAACCGCATCTGAAAGCCTTTTATGGCTGATACTTGCGGTATATAAATGTTGTACTTTACCTAATACCTTCTGAGACAGATTTAATTCATTTATAAACGAGCTTTCGTTCTATACGTAATATACTTCTCATACAAATGAAATGAAACTAATAAAAAAGTGGAATAAAAAATATTTTTGTTGTATCGTGTTCAGTATTCCTCTAGTTTTCTTTAAAAAATCCAAAGGAGCGTGTTAACGGAGCGCATGTTTATCGATCAATTAATCAATTTATTTTATTAGTCCCAATATGGGTTAGCATCGCGTTTTTTTTTCATCGAAAAAGTCATTCCGACCCAATAAATATTGTTACCGTCCTGCGGGGGGGGGGAGCTTCGCAGTCAGTTCCGGGGACTAGAATCATCTTTCAGAGTGCAACCGGGACCGACTCTAGGCGTACTTAAAGCAAGAAGACGTCGGGTGTAATACGCATGCGTTCATTTATTAATGCGATTCGTACAGAGTTACCTACCCTACGAGTCTATTGCTGGATGGGAGATCACAGGAAAAATCTATACCTCTGATTGGTCTCGTACCCACGACCCCTAGATAACCGGTCTGGTGCTCTACCCACTTAGCTACAGGGGCATGCTTTCTTTTGCGTATTTAGGCATTTCATACCGTTTTCGAAAACACGCTGATATTAAGTCCGTATATCATGCCATCTTATACTAGTCACTAGTGTATTATACTAATGTACATTAAGAATTCGTCATCGCATTTGTTATCAATATATTAGACGCTGCTGCATTACAACCAACATTTCCCACGTACACGGACTCGCATTTTATGGTAAAAAATAAGCCATCTCAAAATCACCCTGTCCATCACACCGCGAGCAGTGTGAGCAAGGCGAGTCTCCATTCTTAAACGAGAATATGCGTCCAGTAAAACTAGAACCTCGACGTTTGTCCCCGCTCGTTTAATCGAATCTTATACCCTTTTGATCCGGCAATTTCATTGGCTGCAACGTTTGATGGACGTAACAGGCGTCGCTCCCTCTGGTTCTGGCGGGTGTTCGCCTGCCACGCTACAACCATGAGTCGTGTATTGACTCTACTTAGGATGGGGTGTTTATAAGGGGTAGGTTAATGATAAAACAGAGGAGATGGTGTGATGGAATGATATAATATAGCCAATTATTTGTATTAAACGAATAATAGGTACAAGCAATTTTTCGGTCTTGGGGACCATCGGGAATTGCCATTTAATGTCATTTAAATGCAAAATACATTAGATTCTAAAACAGCGTATCAGATATTACAAGTAAACCAGTCTGTGGGACATGTGCATCGTTCGCGTAAAGGCCAGCTTCTCATTTCAACATGCGGCAATCTCAACAAAATATCAGGGCACACACAACAAACGCGGATCAATCTCCAGTAAACGATGCCTGGCTTTGCGAAAACGCAACAAATTTCGAAATACGCAAAACCAAAATGCTACTGACGAGAATACAGCGCGAAATAGATCATAGAAAGTGCTGGTCGAAGTGAATACCAATTAATGTCATGTAAATAATTGTTAAAAATCTAATTCGCATGTCTGTAGCTGACGGCGCACAAGGAACGATTGTCGGTAAATACGACCAACAGTCTCTGGCGTCTCTTGCGCGTTGTATTCCCAGTAGTCGTGTACTTTATTTCTGGTGTTCCGACTTACACTAAATTCGATTTACACCGCCGTGTAAGAACGGATCGACGACGTAAGTCGAGGACCCCGTATTGATTTTCGCGTATTTCGAATTTAGTGGCGATTGTTTACCGATATATATTTCTCAGGTAACAAAGCGAAAACGACCGGAAAGGCTCGTCCTAGGACGAAGACGGCCAACGACAGCAGTTGATAAAAAATAAACGGGAGATTCCAGAGACTTACGTTTATTGGACCCCAGTAAACACTCCATCTGTGTAATCTAAGTTAGAATGCCTTCACTTGCCCGAAACTACCCACGTGTTGTAAAATCTATCGGCACGCCCCCATTTTCTTGGCCAGTGAAATAGCTTCGTCGTTTACGGGTAAGACCTCTGCGTCACCGCCAACCGTCGGCATCTTTAAAGTAAAATATTTGGGATTGAACGGGCGGGGACCTTGATGGTATAGGATTTCCTTTTTCGATATTTGTTCTACTTTCCACTGTATTATTCAACATTGTTATCTATTTCATGCTCACTGTAAATGTACACAATTGTATCTAACATAGATCTGTATTACCTGTATACTGTTAGGTGTTAATTTGATATAATTTAAGTACAGTAATTACATTATAGTCTTAGAGCATTAGGCTATTTTGTCATGTAAAGTGTGTTTGACAGCTCTGCTAATAAGTACACTTTAAACAAATAAATTTCATTTCATATATAATATCTATGGTTTATATTTTTAACGCTATTATGTATTAAACAGTCCGATAAAGAGACAATTTTAAAAATATCTACGTATCGATTATGACGATGATGATGATGGTGATTATATTATTTTTAGGCCCATTATTATTATAGGCCTATTCTAATTATATATTAATAATTATAATATATAAACATTTAATACGCGTTCAATGTGATCGTTCCGATTGTAATGCTGTTTTTTGGTACCATTCTGGGCAGAAATTCGAAAACGCATTAAAAATTATACTCGGATGAACAGAGAAAAATTGGTATCCTAACATTTGAGACTTTGAACTGGGATATGCCAAAAAATAGTTTGACTTTCGGATGCGGATGCGCGGCAAAAAAACCAAAGCAACGCGTGTTCCAAATTGGTGTTGAAACGTAGGCTATAGACTGTGATTTGCAGCTGAATATGGGAATGGGATGTATGGGAATAAATGATATTTCGCCCTTAAAATAATAATTGAGATTATGTTTAAAATTGAAACGAAATTTAGTATAGAGTGATCGCAATTTTATAAAATATTTATACTATTCGCTAGCCGCGAATGTGTCCGGCTTTTTCTGGAGGGGGCGAAGATATTTTCCTTGATAATCTTTATGGCTTAACACTGAAGATAATATTAGACGTACGATTGGTCGTATTTCTTTTGACAAACACAGCAGAGCCCGTGTTAAGTTACTAATTTAATGTTATCACTAAATATGGTTAAAGTAAAGTAGGATTAATGGAAATTCACTTGATCGTCCGAGATGATTTAGTGGCTTCGGACCCAACTGAAGACAAGGGTTGTCTTTTGTAACTTTCAGCAGACATATCAGTCTGATGACTGTAACATATCACGACACGTAGTAATGATTCACCGAAGAGCTCTAAATGGCTCACACTGCAACACACTGTTTTTTTTCGTAAGCACAATAACCGTAGATACAAAACACATAGTAGCGTTTACACGAATTTCGTAATAACCGGAATAGATGACCATAAAATATGGGGACATCATTTCGTTAGATAACAGGATTGCGATATTAAACGGTATAATATTATTAGTATTTGCTGTGATTAGACGTATTAGCCTCATAAAATAGCGAAAATGCATGGGAAATACATTTTGATGCTAAAACTAATAAAATTAATGCATCAACGAGCTTTCGCATATATGGAATATGCTCATGGAGTGATAATCAATATTAAAACGAAGGTACATTTTGTTTTATTTGTCTCTAATAGGTAGTAATGCGAGAAAGTGGTTGTCAATGACGATTGAAAAGTCAGTGGAAAAGGCTTCTCACTAAGTAGAAGACTCGGGCTATACTTGTATACAGAAGTCATATAACGAGAACAGCAATATATATGGTTCGATTCCGTCAAAGAGAAATGATATAGCCTACTATTTTCTTTCATAATGTACACAGGCGGTAACGGTTTTTATTAAAGCCGCTACAAAGAGCCATTCGTATAACATTTTTCTCCCTGTAACTG
>WURV02127984.1:0-19188 GCA_011762755.2 Epimenia babai
TGGTTAGAGCGAGGTTTGAACCAGGGACCCCTGGATCCAAAGTCAAGCGCTCTAACCACTACGCCAACTGCCCCCGGGGTTGCATTTAACTACCCAAGTCTCCTTTGTGTTCTGTAATAGTTACTTTATAATACTTGTACCATTGAGGCACTATATCACCACTCTTTATATCAAAGACTCCGTAGAGGTCATCTAGTACGCTCTACACCCATAGCGATTGGTTCACCGTGTAACACCGACATACAGTATGACATACAGTATAAATACAGGATTGTTTTGTAATTAGGATAAGCGCAATAAAGTTCTACACACAAGAGCAACGTTTTTGTCGATATGGGCCTTATGAAAAAGATATCACGCCCAAGTGATAGATAGATATGAGTGACTGAAAAATTGTGAAAAATGTGCTTAGCTCAGTGAAATATCGGAAATCCATGCACAAACTGTACTGGTCTGCAGTGAGATCCTGTAGTATTGAGTCATGTCCGCATATTGTTTACTGCGGTTAAGTGTAAATGAAAACTAGATAAGGTTAGAACGCGCTATAAATCTGATGCAAGTCTGACGCAATGCTGGCGAATTCTGACGAGTTCTGACGCCACTCGTCCTGTTAGGAATTATTGCGAAATACGGTCGGTCGACGTTATTGGCACCTCTCCCGCCGAACTGCGTCATTGCAGGATGGAAATAGTGCGTAAATAGTGAGCCGTAAATAGGTCGCTATTTACTGGTATTCATCGCTAGGGATGATGAAATAGGGAGTGCCGGTAGGCGTCGACGCCTCGACCAATGAAACGCTGACACCCGACACACAAAGGGCGTAGTAACACGGATGAATGAATACGCGCCGACCTAGTTATTGCCTTCAGACCGGGAGCCAACGAAACGCTTCCACATACACACACGCTATTGTATTGATGTTTGCGATATTGACGTACGCAACAGATGTTGTATACTGTTTTATATTGCTACCCCGAACAAATGTACACGATGATAATGGTGGTAATAGATTCACCGTACCAAAAGGCAACGACTACGGGGCTATAATTTATCAACATGACTTCACAAAAGAGAAATCCATTGAAAAAATTAGCTCGAGATTATGAATATAGATGTGGGTTTCTGTCTCTTAAGTATTACGTATAATAGGATAATGTAAGCTTTGTAATAATAATAATAATCCATTTGTTTTGGAGGCGCCCTAATAACTAGTATGTCTCTAAAGCGTCGATATATACATTTCGTGTGATAACTAATTATATTGCATAACACAATGGAATGTACATGTAAGTTAAATCATAGCCTAACACAACCGTTAAAATGAAATCAAATGAAATTCTATTTGATTTCTAGTGCCCTTCCAACACATGGCAATCAAAGACACTACACAAATTTAAGGTTACTATGACTAAATAGTTGGAGAGAAATGCACAGGAAAAAACCTATACCCCGGACGGGAACATATATCCCTGTCCCATCAGGGGTATAGGTTTTATCCTGTGCATTTCTCTCCACCTATTTATAGAACCACATTGGCTATCCTAATTACCATCACATATGACTAAATAGAAATGCAAGGAGTATTAGGAATACAAGGAATATAAAGAATACAGTTCAAACTCGGTATACCATAAGTGAGTCGAGAAAAAATACATACAGTAAGATCACGGATAGAGTTAAATAGTTAACTAATCTAAAATACAGTTCATAGCATAAAACTGTAATTATCCCTTATATCCCTGATCACCCCTTTGTGTACGAGTATGCTTCATCAATGATGTTATGTTGTCCTTTCCATGGTAGTTAGTGACTTAGTTAGAAATTAGATTAGTTAGCCCAATTACCGAGTTAATCATTATGTAGGCCTTTCTTGCCTGTTTCCAAAAGCTAGCCCGTATGGCTAAGGCAACAAACGGATTAGCGTCAGTAACAATAGGTGTTGCTAGACAACGTCATGACAACCCGCCGTGTCTGGGCATACAGTTGACCCTGTTTAAGGCGGTCTTGACCGAACGTCTGGATTCAAGTCCACGAATCTATCCACGGGTTTGTATATATGGGGTGAGCCACGGGGTGAGCCACGGGTTTGTATATACGGGGTGAGCCACGGGTTTGTATATACGGGGTGAGCCACGGGTTTGTATATACGGGGTGAGCCACAGGTTTGTATATACGGGGTGAGCCATGGAGGAAAGATGATATTTTATGATATTGTCATTTTTATGGCTCCTCTAGTATTACGAGAGGGTTAGGGTCATTTAAACTAAAAATACCCAGATCCAAAGTGATAAGGAACTTCTCGGCGCGGATTCGTGAGTGCACAGAACGCAGAGGGGAACACTTTGACCATAATGCTCTAATCAACCACGTTATCTAATCAGTGGTTAGTTTAACTATCTTATAAAATTTCATCTTTTCCCAACATACTACAGAGAGAAATGAGATAAATATATAAGATATATAAAAAGTTATAGCCGATCGATTTTGGTTACATTTTTGCGGCTCACCCTGTATATATATATATATGTATGTATAATTGTGTATATATATATATATACATATTTTTGTGGCTCGTGTATGTATATTATAATATTCGAAAAGAATTATTCTCAAGCTCCTGAGATACTGAGACATTTAACTATCAAGGTTGGCTATGTAATAGAGATTACTGCGGGTTTTTTCCACAAAAGCGGAAGGATAGAATGTCTCGTTCGTTCATTCGTTCGTACACTGGACATCAGCCAAGGTTGTTAATTTTCTTGCCACATTTAACGAGAATAAATATCCATATAAGGTTGGTAAGTGTGTGAATGGCGGTATAAATAGTGGTATCAGACTGAATAGTATCATACTGAACGACGATGTAACCTAACCGATCGTCTAGCGGCGTTTCAGATATTTGGCTAGTCGGTCTATAATGAAATAAAACTGATCTAGATGTATATATAGAAAAGACTAAGATTTTACGAAGAATCTTTGACCGACTCAAAGTCACACTGGCTGTTGGAAAAAACCTAGAGTGGTATGTATTGTAAAAATAAATTTAAAACGACGTTGCAAAATTAAAGAGTGAGACACCTATATCGTGAAAGATACACTCTGAACAACAATGCCAAATGACGATTCCTGAACCGTCATTTGGCAAGCTGCGCAAGCGGCTTTGAAGTGTAGTATATAGTTGTTTCAGTCGACTTGTTTACATTATACATTACCAATATACGATATACAAACTCGTGGCTTATTTCGACATATCGTGTCACAACTGACAGCGTTTTAATTTATCAACTATCGCTCATGCAGCCTGCAAATGTTTTTAACACACATATTTTGCCCGCAGTTTCGCATTGTTTGCCCTGTAAATGTACTACCATAATTACATAGTTCATCGACGGAGCGTATATACAGGAATTCGGGTGAATAATTGCGTCAGTTATTGGTTTTTTTAATTACCCTCGAAGCTAGCAATCAACCGCGTACAACCGAAATTTTTCCTGCGGTGAGTGTGTCGTTGAAACTGACAACACGCCGTAAATTTACCGCGCTATTCTGTCATATATATCAGCGTATGGAATAAGCGAGACTTTCTCGTGATTGGACTAGCGGGAAAGAATTTCATTTAAGTGTCTTATAATATTTCAAGAATGTTTAAGTTATCTAGAGAATGTATAAGTTGTCAAAGCGACACTGCCCCTAATTTAAGTAGCGCTTAAAGAAATCTGGATTCAATTTTAAATCATTTATATAATTTATACTTGTAAATACCTTAGAAATGATGGCTTGCTGTATTTAAAGACATCTTTACATCACACTGCTTTAGTCATACAATTCTCTGACAACAGAGTGCCGTTTCATCTGTCTGATACTGTACAAATATCCGATCTGTGCTGTAATATTTTTTAGTTATATTTTCTTTATATGTGATCTTACTGTATATGTCTATTTTATTTTCTATTCATTCATGGTATACTGAGTTCGATTTTGAACCGTGTTCCTTATATTTCTATTATTATTATGAAATGAAATGGTGTCATTGTATGCTTTTTGGAAAAGGTAGGTTTTGATAGTGGACTTGAATGGAGAGAAACTTGTAATAGATCGTATAGATGGGGGAAGACCGTTGAAAAACTGAGGTGCTGTAACTTGGAGGGAGCGACCCCCTCTAGTTAATCATAGTAACCATAAATATATAAAGTGTCTGTGATAGCCACATGTTAAAAGGGCACTATAAATCAATAAAACTTCATTTCGTTTCATAAAGGCTGAACTGAAATTACGTAAAAAAAACAGCGGCCATTTTGGATATGACCAGCGATCATGTGAACGAATGATTCAAGCGAATAATTACGCCGCGATTGCGAATAAATTCGAATAAATTGATTCAATGAATCGAGAGTCGCGATTGACAAAATGTAGAATTCGCTACAAAAATACAAATAGCAAAAATCGCGCATTGCGTCACGCTTGAATGAATCGAATATAAAATCTTGGCACTTAACGCTAATTTAACTGTTACAAGGCTAACAAAAAAATGTGACAAAAGAAAAGTGATAAACTAATTCGACTAAGATTACGATTAGTATAAGCTTTCGTATACAGGTATATTTCATCAGGTGAAATGAGTAAAGGGGTGGTGACACACACAGAATAAATATTAACACAATCGTTAAGTGAAATGGAATGGATTTCTATTTGATTTCTAGTGCCCTCCCAATCATGTCAATCAAAAACTCCCCACAAATTTATGGTTACTATGACTAACTAGAAATGCAAGGAGTATAAGGAATACGAGGAGTACAAGGAATACAGTTCAAAGTCGGACTTGGTAAACCATAAGTCAGTCGAGATATTCTGTGAATGTCACAACCCCTACTGATTCAATCTGATGAAATATACTTGTACATGAAAGCTCGTCTTATCATATTCTTAGTTAGTCAATAAGGTGTTACTTTCGCCTTTCGAATTATGGCTAACACGGCAACCCACACCTCTTTAAAAGAATAAGGCATAAACTGTTACCTAACAAGGCACTATTACTTTTACCGACCCACTTAAGACAAGAATGTCTTTTCTTAAAAGATCAGTATATATACATCTAGGAGATGGACATACATTAATTTTTTTCAAAAGATCGATATAAAACGGAAAAAGGTAACGATTTTGTGCTACTTTATACAAATCCTTTCTTAGTAAACCCCACAGTTCAATGCGGACGCATATGTCGTGAGAAAATTTTATATTTGCCAACTGTGCCTTAGACACATTATTATGGCCTATTGTTGCGATAAAAGATAAAAATACTCGAAAAAAAGCGCGGTATATCTAGATAGATACTACAGTGGAAATAAGATTATCTTTGATTAGATAATATGATATATGAATAAGAATAGGGGGTGTATCCACCAAGAATAGGGGGTGGATCCGCCATAGGGAATACCCTAGATACAGGCCGCTTAAAAGTGGCTAGCTAACATAAATATATAAAGTTAACTTTTGTCAATAATTATTGTCTGTTAGAGCCAAAGACTTTTTGGGTCCATAAAAAATAGCAGACGATTCGTCCCACTTATCTTTAACCTTGAATGATTTAACCCACTTCAGCAGTCAGCCGCATCAATCTACCACATCGGACTTATGTAACAAGGAGGCATGTATCGCATATAGCGCATCACTCTCCGATGTAGCTAGTTATCTAAAGGCTAATTGCCCTCCTACTTTTTACGTACGTACGATCTTTGTATGAGTTACACGCATGAGAAATTAGGACATACTAATATTACTAACACCGACAAAAAACTTGAGAGATTATTCGTCTACCTAGATAATATGCACTTCGAGTTCAATTGAGAATTGTAGCGAGTACTGTGTAGTTACGCCTTTCAACAATATATGTGAATAATATTAAGCATCTATGATCTAATTCTGTCTGCACATTTTATTGAATGATGCAGGGCAGTGTGAGATATGACTTGGTCAAAGCTGAAGGTGACAGAAGGTCATCAATGATATTTGCTACGAAGCTACAACATCGAATATTAGTTGTTACTGGGCGGGTTGGGAACTAACGACCTTTTAATTTTTAGTGACGAAAAATGTGCGTCAAGCACGCTATCTTGCATGCGTTCATAATGAATATAAATTTTAAAATAATAGCAGTAATAGCCTATTCTTGTGTTAAATAATTATAATACGAATAATAAATAAAATAGGCTACCTCTGGCATAGTTGCGTGAATCAAATTGAGTCAATAACTTGTGCTTCTATTATTCTCGGCTCCAGCGGGTGAACACTGAACAATACACGAACTTACGCTCTGAATGCACGATATTTATTGCTGCGATGTAAAATAATTTGTTGCCGGCTGCCCGCGGCTGCGTTCGATAGTGAGCGATTCGAAATATCACAATTTTAACTGTTATGTTAACAGGTCGGCCTTCATCACGTTCTGGCGTTATTTATATCCTAATTGACCAATTAGAGGGCCCCTTCATATCATGCATATTCATGACCTTCGATTAAAAATATTAGTAGCGCACATTTGTTATTATTTTATTATTAATTAATATTAGCCAACGTCTAAAATTACGATTATGGACAACAGTGCATAACGATAAAGTGATTTACTATATTAATATTGTACTATTTCATAATTTATTCAAAATGATTTCGCTGACCAATGACATTGACGAGTTAAATTGGTTTTTATTTTGAAAACGAAAGTCATAAAAGGGGTAGTTGAAGTTCGGTAGAATTATTGTAAAAATTCGCAAAAAAAAATACTCTAAATTTTTCACAATTCCCGAATTTACCTTTGGACTTCTCTAGGACCAGTTGTTGAGGAAGATCATTTCGTGGATCTTTGTAATTATTTATCATGTCATTATTGATCCATTTATGATTTATGTCAAGCTTTCCAAGCCATAACTTTTCTGGGCGCAGTGAGTGACCTAGTACGATTCCCCCACCATACTCCGCCTTGGCACCAGCAGATATTCTAACGCTATAGTTAAGCCTAATCCCAGCACGGATCGCACTAGTTCCCTGCGCCCTTTTCTGGTCGGATGCCTCGGCTACATCTCTATCATACTTCATTTGGTTATTGAAGTTTAGGTTAATTTAAAAGTAGTAATTCACTAATTGCCTTTGCATTCACCCAACTATTTATCAACTTAGCCCATGAACGCATTTAGTGAATGCAGTGAAGGTTTCTGCATAAATACTCTTTCTAAATACTCTTTATGTAAACCTGTGCACATTTGTGTTCAGTGTAACTTGTTCTTAAACTGCTGTTTCTGTAGCTCATCGGATCGCTGTGCTGGTAGAAAGAATAACAACGATGCTGATAGATAATCAAAACATCATTCAAGGTTCCGAACTGCAACCACTCACGATTGAAAGCTTCCGGAAATACGTCGAAGAGACTCACATACGATTGAACAAAATCCCGCACGTCATTCCGGGTGCTTACTTTATGCCACTCCCCGATAAGCTTTATATCAAACGTGCGATCAGCGATGGCGATAATCGCGATGGCTTTGTGCGAATTTTGTCGCGCGTGTACTACCAACACGAAGTCGCGCCTGTGCAACAGGAAGACGACGATAAAACGGACGCTGTCGCGAGCGATCAGCTCTCAAATGTGAGATTTTAGGCGTTTACCTTGACATTATTCATACAGTCCACTTGTCATTATTTCTGACCGTTTGCATTGATCATTTGTATAGAAATATTCTGTGAATTTCACTTCATTGAGAAATCTTCGGTTTACGATCGAAACTTACCCTTTCAAAATGTCCCTAACTAAAAGCTGTATTATTTTCTGTGTATTTCTCTCCAGCTATTCAAAGAACCACATTGCCTCTCGCCATTAACATCACATTACTAATGAAAACACCGCAAAAATTAACCAACTTTATTTTATCAGCCAATCAATTTATTCTGTTGTGCTTGTTCCAGATATATGGGTAAATATATTGCTGGTATGATATACGGACTTGAAATATTAGCGGTTTTCAAAAATAGTGTTAAATACCTAAATGAAGAGGGGAAAGCTTGCCTCTGTAGGTCAGTTGGTAGAGCAGCAGATCAGTAATCTGGGGGGGTTTTGGGTTCGAGAGGTATAGGTTTTTCTGTGCATTTCTCTCCATCTATTCAAAGAACCACTAAGAACCACTTTGCCTACCCCCATTAACATCATGTAGAAGAAGCAGTTAGTTGCTCAGTAGGAGCAGTGGACGTGTAATTGAAAGGTCGCGGGTTCGAAACTGCCCACCAACCACTTCTCTGTAATGATTTTCAGCAAATTTTTCACATCCCCGATTGCTAGAGTAAACCAGTCTCTAAAATGGGTAAATATTTCATATTATCCTTGTCGGGTGATATGCGACTATCGAAGGTATTGCTCTGCATGTAGCTGACATAGACGTGAAATGAAATGAAATTTTATTGATTTATATATAGTAACCTTTTAACACATGGCTATCAAAGACACTTTACAAATTTATGGTTACTATGATTAACTAGAAATACAGGGAATACGTTTCAAAATCAAACTCGGTATATCATGACTAAATCGAAAATAAAATAGGCATATATATTAAGATCACATATAACGAAAATATAACAAAAATATTACAGCACAAACTACAGCAACTTAACTGACTGAAAGTTGCAGTCTCTGAATGTTGTACTTTACCTCTTCCCTTTACTTCATCAGATTTCACTCATATACGAAAGCTCGCGTTAATCACATAACCTTAGTCAATAAAGTGCCACATTTCTTTGTCACGTGTATATAACGTGTCACATTTCTTTGTCACATGTAAATAATGTGTCACATTGTTTGTCGCATGTTAATAATGTGTTACATTTCTTTGTCACATGGAAATGATGTGTCACATTTCTCTGTCACATGTAAATAACGTGTCACATTTATTTGTCACATATAAATGAATTTCATTAATTTTAAAAGTTGTTAGTTGCTATTTGTCAGTTAAACTTTTATAGAAACTAACAGTCTAATATGGCTATAGCCAAGATAGTGTTTGTAACTGATTAATGCAATGTGGTATTTGTGGAATAATCATAATCGTACGGGAGTATGGGATAGCTAATGATATAACATTGCTTCAGACGCGACCTCATTTTAAGATGATGTATTCTCTCCCTTTATGGACACACAGATAGCTCCATCTGGTTTTCTCACCCCACAATATTAAAATTTTAAATAGCCTAGCATAACATTATATAGTTTATAGTGATGGTGGACTGTCAGATTATCTGGTTTCATATTTATACGAGAGCATTTTTTTCCACCACAATCGTTTCATCATTGTGTACTTGTGGCTTCATTGACACAATCTACAGATACCACGTACAGATGACACATCGATTTTAAATGACATCAGTGTGTTTTGGAGATGCTGCTCTTTAATTACATAGCAGAGTGTAGGTGCATGGGTTATAAAATACAACTTGTTGACTCTCCAAAGAAAAACATCGGATAGTAAGAATTCAGTGTGTTCTATTTGCTATGTTATTGCACGAAATTGAATACTCTGCCTTCTATTTTTAGGAACAGGAGGATACAGACGGGAGCGATGTTACTATAGTGACCGATGAGTATTCGCAAACGACGAATACCTCTTTTAAGAAAAGACGCCGCGGTAACAGCGATCCGTCTAAACTCGAGTGTAAACTGTGCAAGGTGCGTTTTAAACGTTTGATCGATATTAAGGATCATTATTTAAAAAACCACAGAGGTCTGAAAGCTTTTACATGTCCGGTGTGTCAGCGCGGCTTCACGGACCACAAGCGACTCGCGCGTCATTCTCGTCTGCACACCGCCGAAGGTCTGCACACGTGCGAGTCGTGCGAGAAGCGGTTCGTCACGCTGCGCGAGCTCAAGTCGCACGTCGTCTGCTTCGAGGGGAGGAACTGCCGCGATTATCGCGCGCATCGCTGCAGGATATGCGACGAACGATTCGCCAGCGTCGATTCGTTGAGGCGGCATTTCGGCGCGCGTCACGCAGGCGAGAAGCCGCATAAATGCGAGCGATGCGATCGGTCGTTTCGCTACCGGCACGATCTGACGAAACACGCGCGCATTCACACGGGAGTTAACCTGCAGACGTGTCGTTTTTGCGGGAAGCGTTACGTTCGTAAGCGGGAATTGCTGAGACACGTGGCGTCCGCGCATTCGGAAGCGAAACCGCATAAATGCGACGTTTGCAGTAAGGATTTTGCCGTCCTAGATGGATTGGAGACGCATAAACGTAACGTGCATCCTGCGGCGAGGGATTTTATGTGCGAAACTTGCGGGTTTTTGTTCTCAAGCACGCGCCATTTAAACATTCATCGCCAAAGGCATTCCACCTATAAATGTACAGTCTGCCACAAAACGTGCACGACAATGCAAGGATTAAGCGTCCATTTGAAGATTCATTTCGGGGAAAAATCCTACTGCTGCGAAACATGCGGTAATACCTTTTTGCATTTCGCCCAATTGAAAAAGCACAAACTCACGCACGCGAGCCATAAACCGTTCGCGTGCGGGACGTGCGAAAAGTCGTACGCGTCTGCGCATTCGTTGAAGGTACACTCGCAGACGCATTGCAACGCTAAACCGTTCACGTGCAACGTGTGCATGCGCAACTTCTCACAGAAGCAAGGATTGACGAAACACATGCAGCGTTGTCACGGGCAACCAAAGGTGTTTAACTGTAGGGTGTGTCAAGAGATATTTAGTAGCACCCTAGAGCTAAAGACGCACACTGATTCGATACATCTGTCTGTTATGTTTGATGCTCTTCAGCAGAGTGATTCTAGCAAAGATCAATGTACTTAGCTGTAGGGTGTGTCAAGAGATATTTAGTAGCACCCTAGATCTAAAGACGCACACTGATTCGATACATCTATCTGTTATGTTTGATTCTCTGCAGCAGAGTGATTCTAGCAAAGATCAATGTATTTAGCTGTAGGGCGTGTCAAGAGATATTTAGTAGCACCCTAGATCTAAAGACGCACACTGATTCGATACATCTGTCTGTTATGTTTGATTCTCTGCAGCAGAGCGATTCTAGCAAAGATCAATGTATTTAGCTGTAGGGTGTGTCAAGAGATATTTAGTAGCACCCTCGAACTAAAGACGCACACTGATTCGATATAGTTTTTTACAATGCTCAACACCAGGGTGGTTCTAGCAAAGACTAACTAATGTGTTGAGGTGTAGGGTGCGTCAATACTTTAGTAGCAGTCGCGATATGAAGGCGCATACTGCCATACATCTACCCCTTCTGTACAATTTTGGATAGCTAGTACTCGCAGCAACCAAAAATTTATAAAACAGATATTAAAACTCGAGATTTGTAGTGTATCAGGCACAGAGATGGAGGTTGTCATATTACCCATATCGTTAATATGAGAAGCAGTGAAGCACAAAAGGTACAAACTTTCTTGACTAACTGATCTGGCGTGTGTCTACCTAATTTTCTAGCTAATCATAGTAACCATAAATTTGTAGTGTCTTTGATAGCCATGTGTTAAAAGGGCATTATAAATCAATAAAATTCCATTTTATTTCAATATTACCACAAGCTTATACATATATCAAAAACACCTCATCAACTGCAATAAGAAACGTTTATTTCGTTACTGACTGATTTTGGTCTAGTACAATGCTGGTTAATGCGCGGCCTTTAGGCTGGTTGTGTATTGTATATTGTTGTATACGTATTAGAAATAAAGATTAGTACTTGAAAAGAACTATTGTTCCTCTTCTGGAAACACTTAGGAATTACATGGTCCACACAGTTGTTTAAGCAGGGACTCAATTGCTGCTAAACTTTGTATTAAGACGGTGCATTTTCTAAAATAAATACATCTTAATTTATTATTGACAGCACTTAACTCTTTAATACGTATTGAACTTTGAGGTATTTGGGGGATTTGTAAGGTTTTAGAATGTGGATATATTTAGTTTAAAACGTTCACGGAACAAGGGGAAGGTCAATCTTAAATTCCAAAATGGCTGCGTACTCGTACTGTAAGCGATTTGCCAACAAAATCGTATCGCTTTTGGTAGTAACACTGCAATGTGACCCAGAGCTACAGAACCAAAAGAAAGCATAAAATATCAACTTAGCAAGTTTATAGCCGAGCTTGCCTCATGTACACGATGAAAAAGTCCGTGTGTAACTCTCGTCCCAAATCAAGAAGACGACAATCATCGAGTACAGAGTCCTTGAACAATGGCGATATTTGCGATGTTGAATATGACAAATGTAATGCGAATGGTCTGATTTTAATCAACGGTAACAGATACCAGCAAATATATAAATTATTCCGAAGATCCCACTCGGCGACTAGTGAATTGGTGCAACTGAATTTAGAGGATTTGTATATGAAAGGTATAAATGATGATTTCGTTAGCCTTATTGAAATTTCGCCTCTAGAATTGTATGTCCAAGTTGATGAACAGGGTAAAATATCTTCTGATGAAGCTGTTATTGCAAGCAACCAATACCTAGATTCAGCTGCTAAGCCAACAGTGAGTTGTAATGGTGATATTAAAGGAACAGACAGTGACAATAATAAAGGCATTAGCGATGATTCTGATTATGTGATTAATGACAGTGATGAGGAGATTAATGAAGATTCTGATGACAGCGATAATTCTGCAGGGTATTCTGTAATAAAGCATAAATCTTCTCCAGATCATCCTCCAACAATAAAGGTATGGCTTTAGATGATATATATTAAGAGTAAAAAGATGGTTGAATAATTTCATCAGCAAAGATGTATGCTACCTGTGGTGCTCATAAGGCAAATCCTTCATATTTTCCATTACCGTATATACTCGCTTATGAAGCGACTCATTTATAAGACGACCCGCCTGACTTTGGAAACACAAAAGTCAATTTTAGCGTTGACCCGTTTATAAGACGAGGCGAACTTTTATTCATAATACAGTACTGGAAATGTAAATGAATCTATTTGCGACTGTCCCATGCGGTAGCTGACACTGATTCTGTATGTAGAAATTTCTCAACCTATATAATTTTTCAATTTAGTTTATTCTATATATATATATATATATATTTTAAGCGTTATGGTGAAATTAATCCAGTTACATACATGATTATAATGGGAATATAATTTGTGATAGAGTTGAGAGAATGAGCGATTCATTCAAACAGATGACATTATTGCTAACCAGACTGTTCGTACAAGCCGCCCCGCATCCAACCAGCTTTACAAATACATTAGCATGCCGCTGATTATAAAGAAAATCGCCACCAGTGACGCATGGAAATCTTCAAATCCACTTTTATCCTGTATTTCGGCGGCAACTGCTCGAAGGCTTTAGTTATATAAGATACCGTCGACAAGTCGCAGACTCGGAAACAATTCATAGACGAGGCTACTAAACAATTCATCCTACACCGTGATCGTTTACTGATCACTTGTAGTAATTCGTTTTAACGAAAGGCATCTTGACAACCTCCGCATCAGTCATCTTTTTTCTCACTAGTAACTTGACCTTTGAACCCGGCTTCGTGTGATTTCTATTCAGGTAACCCATGGCGATATTGTTTCCCAAAGTTGGTGAAGGACAACCGCTCGTTACTAAACCAATTCCATTTGACCCACTTTCATCGTAAACAACCGTTCCTCCTGAAAAAATAGTCCATACGACATCTCAGTACCATATTCTGTGGTACAAATTGTACATGAGCTGAATTTTTCACTGCGCCATTCAAAAATTCGAACTAAGAATAAAAATAACAAACATTGTAATGGGTAAGATTAGATTAAATTACACCATGTAAAAATAGCACGTTAACCCTTATCACCCTGACGCCTGTCTATCGCATTACTATAGCAATACAATTATGTGACAACAGAGTACCAAGGGTTAATTTTGAAGGCAGACGGATTTAGTTACGACAATGTTCACCACCGATCATTAAGCTATGATAATTAGGGTTAAGGGGAGCTAAGCAGACCTCGAGCGGGAGCACCTGATGATGATAACAATCCCACACGTTTCCTCGAAGCTTTGTTATTTAACTGCTCGAGTATGGTGTCGGCACCGGGGAAGTCTCCTAGTTGTCGTCTGCGTTTTCCTGTTACCGAAAATCGTAGCGTTTGTTGAGGTTTACAACGGAATTGGCGGGACCCGACTTAAATCACACATTTTTTACAAGTACCTTAATGTTTTTGAGCATTACTATGTGATCCAGAATCTTTCTGACGTCACTTTCCCCCATCTTTTATATATAAATCTACATATATATTATATATTTAAAGCAATTCTTTCTTTATCTAATACATAATGAGGCCTAGTGTAACTCTTGCTTCATTCATTGTTCCATGTATTATATATTACATAATGTAAACATAATGTATGTTTATTGGATTTACTAGATTTATATATATTGTAAAGTGTCTTAGGCATCAACTTGTCATAATGACCGAAGAGATAATATGGCACTTAAAATAAAACTACACTATTATATTATATTAGGACAAGTTAGGGGGGGGGGAGAGATGGTAATTGCAGAGTGTGGCAGCTAGGTCTATGCACCTGTTAATGATGTATAGAGAAGGAAGGATGATATTCAAAACACACCTTCTGTCATGTAATTCTTTAATGGCCCCTACACTACACTGTAAACCCTTTTTTTAGCATGGTTTGTCCGAGTATGTAAGACTTGATCGCAAGGACTAAAACTACTGAGTAAGACTTGATCGCAAGGACTGAAACTACTGAGTAAGACTTGATCGCAAGTACTGAAACTACTGTGTAAGACTTGATCGCAAGTACTGAAACTACTGTGTAAGACTTGATCGCAAGGACTGAAACTACTGAGTAAGACTTGATCGCAAGGACTGAAACTACTGTGTAAGACTTGATCACAAGGACTGAAACTACTGTGTAAGACTTGATCGCAAGGACTGAAACTACTGTGTAAGACATGATCGCAAGGACTGAAACTACCCTGTAAGACTTGATCGCAAGGACTGAAACTACCGTGTAAGACTTGATCGCAAGGACGGAAACTACCGTGTAAGACTTGATCGCAAGGACTGAAACTACCATGTAAGACTTGATCGCAAGGACTGAAACTACTGACCTATAGTCCAGACTAGAGCCGCTTCGACAGGCGTCGTCGTCTCGTCAATATCGTTGCCATAGAGACATAGCCCCGCCTCCAGGCGCAGACTGTCTCGAGCACCGAGACCTGTCATCCGCACGTCTCCTGTCTGACAGTCGAGCAAGGCACGAGCGAGCGATTCCGCCTTGTCTCTGTCCACCGATATCTGAGAGGGCGATACTGATGTAGGTTTACTTCCATGAGTAATTGTACGATTGTAATACTGTAAGAGGCTGTCGCAAAGTAAAAAATGTCATTAATCTATGAAAAGTCATTAATGTATGTACTCAAACCACTCATCCATTAATGTAATGCTCTACGGTGGTTCCAGCCATAAATATGAGTACATTACAACATGACAAATATGGCCAACACGTCACCCCACACCTCTACGTACATTAAACTAAGAATGAGTTATAAGACTATGCAAATAATTGTCGATAATCGAGACATCACCGTTCATGAGTTATAGTACATATCGCTAAATAATTGTAAAGAAATGCACAGAAATATTCTTTACCTCTGACGTCAGAGGTATAGAACGTCCTGTCAGAGGTATAGAATTTTTTTGTGCATTTCTTTACGACTATTCAGAGAACCACATTGGCTATCCCCTCTAACATCGCGTTAATAGAGAAAACGCCGCAAAAATCAGCCAATCACTTTACGGTCCATCATGCTTGTACAGATATCTGTGTATATCGCTGGCGTGATATACGGACTTAAAATATCAGTGGTTCTTAAAAACGGTGTCAAATACCTAAATGCGGGCTAGGTTTTTTCTGTGCATTTCTTTCCAACTATTCAGAGAACCACATTGGCTATCCCCTCTAACATCGCTAAATAAATGACTTAGCTGATTCGATTTGAATTTATTTACATGGTGAATAAATTAGTTTTTATGTTACTCTAAAGGGAGAAAACCCTTATGGTCATGAATAACAGGAAAAAATACACAACAGATATCTTGTTCTTAATGGAGTCTGAATCTATAACCTCTGATCTAGTGCCCTACCAACTCAGACCTACTTTTATATGATGGTTTGTCCAACATGAATGACCATACACTAACTAAATGGATCCATACACCAACTACATGGATCCATACACTAACTACATGGATCCATACACTAACTACATGGATCCATACACTAACTAAATGGATCCATACACCTCTTCGTAATCGGCCGCGATGCCCTGATCAACATGATCGATCTTTGGATGGAAGAGCCTGCTACGGTTGCTCAGATCAAAGTCGGTGCCGAGGCGCGTTCGGTCGAAACTTCTAAAATGAAGGGTTGGGAAGACAAGTATGCGATCGCCGGCAGCTACTGGCCGCCGCAGTACGTGATCATGGATGGCGATACGCTGGAGCCCAAAAAAGTCGTTTCCACCCGCGGCATGATTTACGACACCCAAGAGTATCATCCGGAGCCCCGGGTGGCAGCGATTATTGCTTCGCACTATCGGCCCGAGTTCATTGTGAACGTAAAGGAAACCGGCAAAATTCTGCTGGTTGACTATTCCGACATCAAGAACCTGAAGGTCACGGAAATCGAGGCGGAACGCTTCCTTCACGATGGCGGGCTCGATTCGAGTAAACGTTACTTCCTGACGGCGGCAAACGCACGCGGCAAGATCGCGGTGATCGACACCAAGGAAGGCGCGCTGACGGCTCTGGTCGAAAGTGAAGGTGAGACGCCGCATCCGGGACGTGGCGCGAACCTCAATCATCCGGTTTACGGGCCGGTTTGGGCAACCTCTCATCTGGGTGACGAGACGGTCGCCTTGATTGGAACCGATCCGGAAGGACATCCGGATAATGCCTGGAAGATGGTTCAACAGCTCTTTGCCCTCGGTGGTGGGTCGCTGTTCGTGAAATCCCATCCGACCTCGAATCACCTCTACGTCGATGCGCCCTTGAATCCGGACGCCGAGATTTCCGCTTCGGTTGCGGTCTTCAAGGTCGATGAACTCGACCAGGAAGCGCCTGAATCCAAGGTCCTTCCGATCGTTGAGTGGGCCGGCATCGCCGAAGGTCAGCCGCGTGTCGTTCAAGGTGAGTTCAATAAGGAAGGGAACGAGATCTGGTTCTCTGTATGGAACGGCCGCGATCTCGAATCGGCACTCGTCGTCGTCGATGACAAGACGCTTGAACTCAAGCACGTGATCAAGGACCCGCGTCTGGTCACACCAACCGGCAAGTTCAACGTCTTCAACACACGTCAAGACGTTTACTGATCGGTTAATGGAAGGGTGGCTTCGGTCACCCTTCCGTCTTTTGACTGCGAGGGAGGGCGCAATGAAGAAACAGGGGCGGGTTTTTCTAGTCGGTGCGGGTCCGGGCGATCCGGAACTTTTAACCCTGAAGGCGGTTCGTACGATGGGACTGGCTCATGTCGTAGTGTACGACCGTTTGGTTTCCGATGAAATTCTTGCTCTGATCCCTAAGTCGGCGCGCGCTATCCCCGTCGGTAAGGCGCCCAAATCCCATCCCGTGCCGCAGGAACGAATCAATGAAATCCTTGTGGAACTGGCGCAAGCGGGACAGACAGTCGTCCGCCTAAAGGGAGGTGACCCCTCTATTTTCGGCCGCGGATCTGAGGAAGCTGCAGCGCTTCACGCCGCCGGCATTCCGGTCGAGGTCATTCCCGGTATTACCGCGGCACAAGGGGCTGCGGCAGTCACCGGTGTGCCGCTGACTCATCGCGGCTTGGCCACCGGCGTACGTTATGTCACCGGGCATTGCCGTGGCGATTCACCGCTCGATCTGGATTGGGCCGGGCTCGCAGATCCTCAAACCACGCTGGTGGTTTACATGGGGGCGGCAAACATCCGTGAAATCGCAACAAAATTACTGGATCAGGGTTTGCCCACATCGTTGCCGGTGATGGCAATAGCAAATGCGACAACGCCCAGAGAGTCACGGATCTTCTCCCGCTTGGAAACGATCGCCGTGGAGATTGCCGCGGCACGACTTGAAGGCCCGATGCTGTTTGTGATCGGCTCTGTGGTTTCGCTCTATCGGTCCTGCCCAGCCGAGGTCATGTCTGTGTTTTCCTATGGACCGGTTCGAGAGGCGGTCAATGCCTAAAACGGCTATTCTTATTCTACTGATGACCGCACCGGCTGTGGCGGGCGACCTCACGCCGGAGCGTGCATCCGAGCTGGAACGGCTGGTACTGCAGGATTGCGGATCCTGTCACGGACTGACCTTGAAGGGCGGTCTCGGTCCCGATCTCCGCGCCGAGACACTGGCCGGCAGGTCTGCAGAAGTATTGACCGACATTGTGCTTGATGGTGTGCCCGGAACGGCGATGCCGCCGTGGCGACCATTACTCAGCGAACCGGAAGCGCGGTGGATTGCGGAGTTCTTACTTAAAGGAAACGCCGAATGACACGAGTCTTCTCTCTCTTCCTGCTCCTAATTCTAGCTACTGGCTTGACGTCAGCGAAGGCCGACTCTTTGCGCGCGACTGGGGATCTGGGCGTTGTGATTGAGCGGGCAAGCGGTTCTCTGTTGATCGTCGATCAGTCCGAGCGCGCAAGGATCGGTCGGGTTGAGGGGCTCGGTGACCTCTCCCATGCTTCGGTGGTTTTTTCGCCGGATCAGCGCTTTGCGTTCGTATTCGGGCGCGACGGCGGCCTGAGCAAGATTGACCTCCTGACCCAATCCCTTGTCGGGCGTGTGGTGCAGTCGGGCAACGCGATTGGTGGTGCCATTTCAGATGATGGACGACTGGTCGCAGTTTCGAATTATGAACCGGGTGGCGTGCGGGTATTTGACGTCGAGACTCTGGACCTCATTGCCGACATTCCCACCGGCTCGAAGACGATTGGTTTGGTTGATGCGCCTGGAAAGCGCTTTGTCTTCACACTCTGGGATGAAGGGGAAACTTGGATCGCCGATTTCTCTGCAGGCGACGAACCCGAAATCACCCGGATAAAAGACATCGGCAAGAACCCTTATGACGCTCTAATTACAGCCGATGGCCGGCGCTACATCGCGGGACTTTTTGGAGAGGACGGCCTG
>WURV02128095.1:0-19188 GCA_011762755.2 Epimenia babai
ACCGACGGTGGAGCGCCCTACGCCTCCATGACCCGCAAGGGCTCCGAGAAAGACGAGCAGCGCTACCGCAAGCTCGAAGACGGCTCGGCCACGCTCAGCCAGACCGCCCGCGAACACGTCCATCAGGTCCACGACGCGACCGGTAAGAAGCGACGCAGCCCCGTGGGGCTGTTGCTGCTCGTGCTGATCCTCGCGCTGGCGGGCGGCGCGGCGTATGTCTACTTCGTCCGGCCTGACCTCGTGCCCGGCCTCGAGCAAAACGACACCCCCGACCCCAACACGCCCGGGACGACCCCCGGCCAAGGTGCGCCTGACGACGCGACTGGCGCGGAGGCCACGCAGGATTGGCGGGCGAGTGTCGATCTTCGTCCGCGTGTGATCCCCACGCAGGGCGGGCGGGAACGCAGTGAAGACCCCGAGTTTTTCGATGACCCACCTCTGGTGGTCGATCCCACCGACACCGTGCCCGAGCCGGTGGCGGTCTCGGAGCCCGAAGAGCCCACGGCCGAGGCCACCTGGCAGCCCGGCGGTGCACAGCCGGTGACGACGATTGGCCAAGACCCGCTGGAAGGTTTCCGGGTGACACGTTCGGGCATGCGGTACCGCATCATCGAACTCGGTGAAGGCCAACCGGCCGGGGCGGGGCTAGTCGTTGCGATCCGCTACACCGCGCGTGATCTGGATGGCGTTGCGCTGATCGATGATGCCCGGCATAGCTTTGTCCTCGCCGCAGGCCAAGCGATCCGGGCCCTTGACGAGGGCTTGGCGGGGGTTCGGCCGGGCGGCCAGCGCGAGCTTTTCGTGCCCAAGGGGCATTCGACGCAGGGCACGCTGCCAGGGCTGGACGAGCTGCCTAAAGAGGCGTTTGTGATGGATGTCGAGGTCCTCTCGGTTCGTCAAGGCGTTTCGCTGACGGTGGTGCAGGAGGGTGTGGGTGAACCCGCGCAGCCGGGGGACTGGGTCGAGTTGGACTATGCGGGGTGGGTCGAGGGGCGGGCGGACCCGTTTGATTCGTCCGAGCTGCGTGGCGGGCCGATGTCGCTGACGCTGGGGGATGGGAGCGTCATCGCGGGGCTGGAAGCAGGGCTGCGTGGGATCAAGATGGGCGAGGTACGTGAGCTGACGATCCCGCCGTACCTGGGCTACGGGGAGGCGGGCGTCGCGGGCGGGCTGATCCCGCCTGACGCGGTGCTGACGTTCCGGGTGCGTGCCCGTTCGGTGCGTCGGCCGGAGGCGGAGTAGGAGCGGGGTTTCAACCGCTTGCGACTTGGCGGGGGATCGATATCGCCGAAGAACCAACACTAAGCCGCTAACGGCGGGCCCCACGCCATGCCATATGCTACTGGCTTGCGCGATACACTATCGGGATGCTCAGATACCTCCTGATCCTCGGCGGCATGATCACTCTCGCGGTGGCCACAGCGTTTGTCAGCTTCATCGATGAGTTACCTGCTTTAGCGGATGAGCCGCAAAACCGTGGCACCTTCCGGTTCGCGGTCAACAACGACCCTGGCTCATTGGACCCCGGGGTGACGTCAGCAATGACCGACTTCCGCCTCATCAAGTGCCTCTATCAGACGCTGTTGGTGAACCAGTGGGGAGGCGAAGGATTGGAGCCGGGAGCCGCAGTCGACTTCCCCGATGTCTCCGAGGACGGGCTGACCTACACATTCACGCTCCGCGAAGGGGCCAAGTGGTCGGATGGCACACCAGTCACGGCAAGCGATTTTGTTTATAGCTGGAGGCGTACGCTCTTACCAGACACCGGAGGCAAGTACACGACGTTGTTTTTTGTGATCGAAGGCGCAAAGGATTTCTTCAACTTCCGTGCCGGACTCATGGAAAGCACGCCCCCCGTCGAGGTCGCTGCGATCTTGGAGGACGAGTACGGTATCACTGACCCCGCAGGCCTTACGAACGAGAAAAAATGGGAGCTGACCCAGCGCCGGTTTGAAGAAACCGTCGGGATTAGGGCACTGGACGACCTTACGCTACAAGTCACGCTCGCACAGCCGACGGCTTTTTTCGTTGAGTTGTGTGCTTTCCCGACCTTTTCGCCACTTCCCGAACACGTGCTGTCCGACGAGTCGTTGACGTGGCTGCGTGACGGCGGGTCGATGCGGACCCGCGATGTGTATTTTCGCGACGCGGATCGGCTGGTGACCAACGGCCCCTATGTCCTGACCGAGTGGCGGGAGAAGGTCCGGATCGTGCTCGACCAGAACGAGCACTACTGGGCCAAAGACACCATGGGCAATCGGCGGATCATCGAAGAGACGATCCAGGATGTCTCGCTCCAGCTGCTGCGCTACCGGGAAGGAGAGTTGGACTGGATCCCCGACGCCATGGGGATCAAACAGAAGCTGGTCGAGCTGGACTATGCGTATGCCTATGCCCAGCCCAATGCCGGCACGTACTACTACGAGTTTAACTGCCGGCCTGAGCTGGCCAACGGCGAGCCGAACCCGATGGCTGACGCGCGAGTCCGCCGCGCGTTGGCGATGTGCATTAACCGCGAAGAGATCGTCAAGAACGTGACCCGGATGAACGAGCCGGTCGCGCGGTCATTCGTCCCTGAGGGGCAGGTCCCCGGATATGAGGCCCCGACAGATGCCGCCACCGAATACGACCCGGTCGCGGCGCAAGCGCTCTTGGCCGAGGCGGGGTTCCCCAACGGAGAAGGCATGCCTGCGGTCGAGCTTCTGATCAACTCCGACGGCACCCATACCAACATCGCATTGGCCATCAAGAAAATCTGGGAAGAGCAGCTTGGGCTGACCGTAACCCTCACCGCGATCGAGTTCAAGGTCTATCTCGATCGCCGCAGTCAGGGCAACTTCATGGTCTGCCGCGCGGGTTGGTTCGGCGACTATATCGACCCGACGACTTGGCTGGAGATGTACCGCCGCGACGACTCGAACAACGACGCCAAATATGACAGCCCCGAGTACGACGCCTTGCTGGAACAGGCCGCCTCCGAGTTGGACCCAGACGCCCGCTTCGAGTTGTTGAAACAGGCCGAGGCCATGCTGCTCCGAGATGCGCCCATCTGCCCGATCTATAACTACACCACGATTATGGTCTTTGACCCCGAGGTGATTGACCTGCGTCCCAACGCATGGAACAACCTTCGCCTGGAGTTGATCCCGATCACTGACGAATAGCGAACGCCGCAATCGCCCGCGCGAAGCACACGCCAATCTTCACCCTCCTCGGTCCACTCCATGCTCCGACTTATCCTTTCTCGCCTGCTTCAACTGCCTGTGATCCTCACGGTGATCCTGCTCGTGACGTTCGTGATGGTCTGGATCATGCCCGGCGACCCGTTTACGGCTGACGCCGCCAAGAAGCCGCCCGAGGCGGTCATGCAGGCGATGAAAGAACGCTACAACATGGACCAGGGGGGCTGGCACTTCCTGGTCGAGTATGTGAAGGGGGTCGCGCAACTCGACTTCGGCGAATCGATCGCCCGTCCGGGCCGGTCGGTTTCCAGCATCATCGCCGACGGTTTCCCAGTGAGCGCGGCGCTCGGGCTCGCCGCTCTCGCCGTTGCCTTATTCTTGGGGACACTGGCCGGGGTGGTGGGAGCGCTGCGCCCCAAGTCGCCTTGGGATACCGCGTCGCTCGTCACGACACTCATCGGGATCTCGCTGCCCAACTTCGTGACCGGCGCGATCCTCCTGGCCGTAGGCGCAGGCCTGACCCGGATGTGGTTCCCCGATGCCGGATTCCTCCACCTGCCCATGGGCGGTTGGGACGGCCCGGCCAACATGATCCTCCCCGCGATCTGTCTCGGGCTCGCACCTTCGGCCTATATCGCCCGGCTGGTCCGGCTGGGACTCGCGGACATCATGTCGTCCGACTACATCCGCACCGCCCGCGCCAAGGGGCTTTCCCGCCAACAGGCGCTCTTCAAGCACGCCCTCAAGGTCGCCTACCTCCCGGTCCTCTCGTTCCTGGGACCAGCCGCGGCCGCCGCGATGACCGGGTCGTTCGTCGTCGAGAAGATCTTCAACATCCCAGGCATCGGCCAGGAGTTTGTCTACGCCGTGCAGAACAAAGACCAGCTGGTCATCCTCGGTGTCGTACTGGTCTTCGCGACGATGCTGATCCTGTTCAACCTGGTCGTCGATCTCGCCTACGCATGGATCGACCCGCGCATCGACCTGACGTGATTCGCGGGGGAGTCGCCACGGATGTCACGGATGGGCACGGATGAGCACGGATTTCGGAAGGAAGACGATGGCACTTGCTGGTAGCGATGAAGTCAACCAGCTAACCGAACGCATCATCGGCTGCGCCTTTGCTGTCGGTAGTACATTGGGGCCGGGGTTTCTTGAGAAAGTCTACGAGAACGCGCTGGTCATCGAGTTGAGCGAAGCTGGGTTACGATCCGAGGCACAGAAACCAATCAAAGTCAACTATCGTGGTCGACTTGTCGGTGACTATTTCGCTGACCTTGTGGTGGAGGGGAAAGTTCTGATCGAGTTGAAGGCGTGTTCTGGTTTCAACAATGCGCATAAGGCCCAGTGCCTCAACTACCTTAGAGCCACCGGCCTCGAAACTTGCCTGCTCTTCAACTTCGGCACCGACCGTGTCCAAATTCAGCGTATCCGCTTGTGACCAACTCCGATCCGTGCCCATCCGTGACATCCGTGGCTATTTCGCCCCCCGCCAACCGCCGAGCTTGTCCTGCTTGCTACGCAGGGCGAGCGTCACCGTCACGAGTCCCAGCACGAAGAGCGCGAAGCTCAGCCACTGGCCTCGGGTAATCGCGGGCATGACGCCGTCGGGCATGAGGTGCGCGTCGGGCAGGCGGAAGAACTCGTTGACCACGCGCATCAAGGCGTAGGTGATGCAGAACGCCCCGCCGATGAGCCCGGGCTTCACGGGCTTGCGGAACAGGAAAAACAACACCGCGAAGACGACCACGCCCTCGGTCAGCCCGGCGAAGAGCTGACTGGGGTAGCGTGGCTCGAGCAACGGCTCGACGAGCGCGATCATCTGGGGGTCGCCCTCTTGGACTTTTTGGATGGCGTACTGCACGATGCTGGTGTCGGATTGCGCGACCATCCATTGAGTGTGCTGCGTGACCCCGCCGATGAGTTCGCCCAGGCGCGGGTCGCCGGGCTTGACCGAGCCGTCCGCCAGCCGGCGCGGCAGCCAGTCCATCATCGCCTGGGGGAACTTCACCGCCAATGGGAAGTCAGCGGCGCACGGCCGTCCGATCAACTCACCGTTGATGAAGTTGGCGATGCGTCCAAACAGCAGACCGATGGGCCCGCCGAAGGCCATGAGGTCGAGCATGTGCGCGAAAGAATATTTCTGCCGCCAGGCAAAGACGGCGCAGCCCGCGATCCCGCCGAGTACTCCGCCGTGGCTGGCCATACCGCCGCGGTTGATCGCGAGCATGCCCCAATACGGCATGATGAGTTCACCGGTCGTTGCGTCACGAAGCATCCCCAACAGAGACTGGTCGTAAAACAGGACGTAGCCCAGCCGACCCCCGACGACAATGCCGATGGCGACGGTGACGACATAGTCGGCGACCTGAGTCGCGGACATCGGCGAGACACCCTTGCTGACGATGCGTCGGATGAGAAAAAACGCGACGGCGAAGCCCGCCAGATAAGAGAGGCCGTACCACCGCAGCCCGCCGCCGGGGAACCAGTCCATCTGGATCGCGAACGGGTCGAGGTTGTGGAGCCAGGCGTCGGCGAGGAGTTGGGGCATGGGATTTCCGGATGATTCAATGCGGGAGCATGGTCACAAGACCCCATAGGATACGCGGTCTCTGGTTCGCCAGCGGCCTATGGGCAACGCATTACGCCAAATCAAGGACATCCACCCGGCGTCCATAGGCCGCCGACGAACCCTTCCTATGACCCTCAGTTTTTCGCCTCACCCCAACCGAGCAGTCATGACGCGACGGACGAGATCGGCGGTGGAATCGGCCTCGATCTTGGCCATGATGTGTGAACGGTGGACCTTGATGGTCTCGATCGAACGGTGCAACTTCGCGGCAATCTGTTTGTTCGTGAGGCCAGCGACAATCTCGTTAAGCACTTCGTTCTCGCGCGGGGTGAGACGCTGGAGCTTCTGAGTCGTCTCGGCGTACTCCTCGCGCTGAGGTGCATCGTGCTCGGCCTGATCAAGCACGCGCCGCATGGTCTCGGGCAGCCGATCGGAGTTGATGTCATCTTTCACGAGGTAAGCGTCTGCGCCGGCGCGGCTGATCTCCGCAGCGATGTACTCGTCGCCCTGGCCGGTGAGGACGATGACCGGGCAGCGGATCCCCGCCGCACGAAGCTGGACGAGCAGGTCCACCCCGGTCATCGGCCCGAGGCGGTAGTCGAGGAAGACGAGGTCCGGGCGATCCCGTTCGATCTGCTCGGCTGCGGCCCCGGGGTCCAGGAGATGGTCCAGGTTGATCTGCCAACCCTCGAGCGCTGCGAGCCGTGCTTCGAGAAGCACGGCATCGTCTTCGTTGTCGTCGATGACGAGCATCGAATAGGTGCTGGGGGACTGCGGCATCGCCTAACTCTCCTTCTACAGAGGATACACGATTAGCATTATGTCGTTAGACACTACAGATGCAATCTTGGGAACACGGGAGTCGATCAGGCCTCTCTAAGCGTGTCACCGGGCGGCCGGGCCCATCGCTCGAGCACCTGCGCAGCCAACAGACGGAGCTGGTCAAACCCGATGGGTTTCTGCAGGCATTCACGCGCCCCCAGGGACATCGCCCGCTGCACGTCCTCCACATATTCGCTGGTCGACAAGACGACCACCGGAAGCTTAGCCAAGTCGGGGGCCTGTCGGATCGCATCAAGCACACCAAACCCATCCAGACGAGGCATGTTGATGTCCAGCAAGACCAGGTCCGGCGTGGAGGCGTCGGTATAGGGGGGGGCTTGGCGAAGATAGTCCAAGGCCTCATACCCATCCGATACCGAAGTGATCTCACAGGATTGGTCGCACGACGCAAAGGCCTCGGTAATCAGGACGACGTCGTCGTCGTTGTCATCAACGAGCAGGATATGTAGAGCCGGTGATCTCATAAGATGCCCTGCGTCTAGTATCGTGCCGAGGGCCACTCTCCGCTATTGCCCAAAGTCGCTAGTTGTAAGGACAAATTCGGCACCCCCGCCGGGCCGTTCGCGGACCCAGGCCCGCCCGCCATAGCGGTCGGCCACCTGAGCGACGATGGCAAGCCCCGCGCCCGTCCCCGGGACGTCGCGCCCGACCCCGCGCTGGAACAAGCCAAAGACCTTCTCCCGCATCGCGGGGTCAAGCCCCGGGCCCCGGTCGCGCACGACCAGCCCCAACACATACTCGCCGGGCTCGGGGGTGTAGGCCGCGATCTCGATTTCGGGGGCCACTCCGGGGCGGGTGAACTTCAAGGCGTTGGCGAGGAGGTTGTAGATCGCCTGGCGGAGCCAGAACCGATCCATACGGAGGGCCGGCAGGTTGTCGGCGACTGCAACCTGCGCGCCGGCAGAATCGATCACCGGGTGCAGCTCGAGGAGTACATCGGCGACAATTTCGGCGGTATCGGTCGGCTGATCAACGGCATCGGCACGCTGAGCACGCGAGAGCAGCAACACATCGGATAGCAACTGGTCCAGGCGGTCTGCCCCGCGCGCGACGCGCCCGAGCATATCCCGGCCACGGTCATCCAACCGATCGGTATATCCGGTGACAATAAGATCCGTAAAGTTGCGGATCCCCCGCAGCGGCTCACGCAAATCATGGGAGATCACATAGAGCAGGGTCTTGAGGTCTTTGTTGTGCCGAGCGAGTTCGCGCTCAGCTTCCTTGACTGCGGTCATGTCCAGCGCCGAGCCTCCGACGAGCTTGTTTCCCGCCGCGTCGTGGAACATGAACTTGGTGACCAGCAGCGGGTAGACCCGGTCGGCAATCGGGACATCGACCTCGAACTTGATCGGCTCCCCTTTGACCAAGGCGCGTTCATTGGTCGTATCGACCACCGAAAGGAACGCCTGGGTCGTGCTGGAGGCCAACACTTCGCTGGGGAGGTTGCCGACGCTGTCCCCAGCTTGAACCTGCATGAGTTGCTCATAGGCGGGGTTCATATAGACGTAACGGCCCGCGGCATCGACCGCCCACTTCATCTCGGGGTCATGGCGCATGAAGGCCTCGAACCGCTCGGCCTCGGCGCGGGCCTGGGCCTGAACCTCCAGAAGGTTGGTGATGTCCGTCGCGATGACGATGACGCCCGTTACCTCGCCCGCCTCGTTCGTCATCGGCAGCTTGTCGGTCTGGACATAGCGTCGCCCTTCCTCCGTGTCGATTGGCTCGATGACGCCCAGCAAGGGGACGCCCTCGCGCATCACCTTCAGGTCGCCTTGGTAGAGCTGAGCGGCCGTCTCGGGGTAGAACCGCGACGTCGGCTGGCCAGCCATCTCCGCAGGCGTCACGCCGACGCTCCGTGCGGCGGCGGCGTTGGCACGGAGGATGTGGTTCTCCGTGTCTTTGTGCCAGACCATCGCCGGGAGCAGGTCGAGGATCGCCTGCACCTCGGCGTTCTGTTTCTGCAACATGTCCCGCTGACGACGCGACACCAAAGTCTGGTACGCCATCATCAGGAACATCAGTCCCAGCGTAATTTCCACGGCCAGCACCACTTCATGCCACCGCAGTGCCCCCCACAACACCAACGCGAACAAACCCACGGCCCCGAGAACGGGCAACACCACCCCGACAATCCGGCCCGATCCACGATGTCGCGAGTCCGCCATACCCTAGCCCGTCTCACCAACTAGGCCCGCCGCTTCGCCCGGCTCGGGGAATCGGCCGACGTTTCGTTTAGAAAACACAATCACCCCGTCACGTTCGACCGCGAAGACCCCGCCCCGGCCGGCGACCAAATCCGCCTCGACGCCCAGCGCCTCGCGCAACTCCGCCGCCACACGGACGGCCTGCGGTCGGTAGTTTCACACTTCGCAATACGTGATCCGAATCCGCATCGACTCGCTCCATCCGCGTATCGGCATCCGGGCAGCATCAATCCTCGACCGGGGTGTCCGAAGATAGCCCCGCGTCATCCGCCTCTTCACCTGAGGCCTCGGCCGCTTCCGCCGCGGCTTGTTCTTCGAGACGCGCCGCTTCCGCCGCTCGCTCCCGCTCCTCGCGCCAGCGTCGGCTACGCTCGACCAGACGCGGGTCGCGCTCCGCCCCACGCCGCTGCTGCGCGATCGCGGCCAGGTCCAGTACACGCGGGTTCGCCGAGTCGTAACGCCCGTCCACTTGGGTCGACAGCCGACCGTCCAAACCCGTCCCCGGGGTGGTCGAGCCCAGCGGCGTGGCCCGCAGCCGGTGGTCCACCTGCCCTACGCCCGGGCCGTCGTCAACCATTTGTACCCCGGGTTCATTGAGCAGCTCCGGCGACAACACATACACGATGTCCGCCGGCGTGATCGTGACTAACTGACCCGACGCGCTGTTCGCGCCGTTGACCCCCACCAACCCCGTCGCGTCCCGTGTCAGGTAGTCCGACTGGTTATAGAGCGCCGTGATTCCCGGGGCCCGATACAGGTACCGGCGTGACACATCCGCGCGGTGGTACAAGTCCGCCAACTGCGAGGGAGATGCCGGCCCAAACCGATCAGTCAACGCCGTCTCCGGGCTGAACTGGGCATTGCCCGGCTCGACATAACGCTGGCTCGCGCTGTTGGGACCAAAGTCGGCCGTCCCGCGATCCACCACACCCTGCGCGGAAGCAAGGCCGGCCAACCCGGCGGCAGCCAATGCCGCAGCGGCCGTCAGGGCTCGGGTTGTGAAGCGTTTTGCCATGCCTAAGAGTGTATCGGCCAAGTCGGCCCGGGTCAGCGGTCAAGATACGTTTATCGGCGGATATCGCAACGATCCCGACCCTGCGGACTCAGCCCATACCGCCTGACGGCACCAACCACGCCACGAGTTGCTCCAGCGCGTCGCGGTCGATCTCATCGAAGTCGTCCAGCTTGTCGCTATCGACATCCAGCACGCCCCAGACGGCCCGATCCGAATCGAACATCGGGACGACGATCTCACTCTTGCTGGCGCTGGCGCAGGCGATGTGGCCGGGGAAGGCATCGACATCCGGGACGACCAGGGTTTGCTCTTGAGCCCACGCGCTACCGCAAACGCCACGCCCCTTGGTGATGCGGGTGCAGGCGACCGGCCCTTGGAACGGGCCCAGCACGAGTTGGGGCTCGGCCCCCGGGACCGGCTTGACCAGATAGAACCCGACCCAGAAGAAACCAAACGCCTGGCGGAGCGCCGCCGCGGTGTTCGCGAGGTTCGCGGTCAGGTCCGTCTCGCCCTCAAGCATCGCACGCAGCTGCGGCAACAACTCGCAGTAACGCTCGGCGCGCGGAAGCCCGGGGGTGAGGGCAAGGGTTTGGGCCATGATAAGACTCATCCACTAAAGCCCGGGGGCGGCCGCCCCGATGGCTTTACGCATCGCGCTCGTCGATCACACGCTTCCGCTCATCGTCATACACATACACCTTCGCCGCATCCGGCTCGGCCTTCGCGCACTTCTTGTGCGAGCCGTCACAGAACGGCATCTCGCGCGACAACCCGCACCCACAAACCCAGACGGACTTGCTCTGCGGAGGCACTTCGATCGGACCCGTAGCATCGAGGCGGACAAGGCGTGGCATGGTGGTCGTTCCTATTTGGATTGATGTCGGGCAGTGGGACTTAGGCCCCATGGTGACCAACAAGTATAAACACTAACTCTGAGCGCTATGCTTAAGTGCCTTTCGCTGCCCGGGTGTCAGCTTGTCCTTACCCCGCAGGTACAGCTTGATCGGCACCTCGCTAAACGCCACGCGCTCACGCATCCGGTTGATCAGGTACTGCTGCCAGTTCAAGTTGAACAGGTCTTCGTCGTTCACGAACAGCGCGATGGTCGGTGGGCTGACCTCGACCTGCGTCGCGTAGTAGATTTTCGCGTGCTTGCCGTGCTTGTTACTGGGCCCGCGCTCGGCGGTGATCTCCTCAATCGCCTGGTTCAGCTCGCTGGTCCCCATCCGGTGGTGCGACTGCTCGTACAGGTTCAGCGCCATCGCGACCGCCTCACGCATCCCCTCGCCCTTGAGCGCCGAGATAAACACGATCGGCGCGAACGACAAGCCCTTGAGCGCGTCGTCCATGTACTCGACGTACTGTTCCTGTGTGTACTCCTGCTCGGCCAGGTCCCACTTGTTCACCACGATCACCGTCGGGCGGTGGTGCTTGGTGATCTCGTTCACAAGCTGGTGGTCGACCTGGCTGATGGGCACCGCCGCGTCGATCAGGAGCAGACAAACATCGGCGCGGCGCACGCTCCGCAGCGAGCGGTGCTGGCTGTAGTACTCGATGTCCCCGTCCAGCGACTTGGTCTTGCGTACCCCGGCCGTGTCGATCAGCGTGACCTGCTGCTTGCCGATCTGCATCTTGATATCGACCGAGTCGCGCGTCGTCCCCGCCTGCTCGGACACGATGACGCGTTCTTCACCCGCCAGCGCGTTGACCAGCGTAGACTTGCCGGCGTTTCGCTTGCCGACGAGCGCGATCTTGATGCCCTCGTCCGAGTCCTTCTCTTCCTCGTTGAACCCGGCGAAGTCGATGTGCTCGTGGATCGCGTCGTAGAGGTTAGTGATGCCGTACTTCGTGTTGGCCGAGACGCAGACGGGCTCGCCAAACCCCAGCTTCATCGCGTTGTAAGCGGCGGGCTCGAGGTTGTCGGCGTCGACCTTGTTTGCGACAAGCACGATCGGCTTGCGGAACTTGCCACTGCCCGCGCTCGTCCGCAGCACCCGTGCGACCGTCTCGTCAAGCGTCACGATCCCCGACTGCGCATCGACGACGAACAGCACCAGGTCCGCCTCGGCCAAGCCGTTGGCGATCTGCTGCTCGACCTCGGTGGTCAAGTCCATCGAGTCCTTGATCCCGTACCCGCCGGTATCGACGACCGTCGCGTGGTGCGGGTCCTGGCCTTGCTTCTTCGCGGGGACCTCGATCGTGGTCGAGATGCGGTCGCGGGTGACCCCGGCCGTGGGGTCCACAATCGAGATCCGCCGCTGGGCGAGACGGTTCAATAGCGACGACTTGCCGACGTTGGGTCGGCCAATAATGACGATCTTGGGCAATGGCATAGGATTGGCTCCGTTGGTCGCGGCGGCGTGGAGGCCCACAGAAGTGCCACGAACGGTCAAAAAACCCGCTGTCATTTCGCCTGCGGGGGGAGGCGTGGGGAAAGATTATAGCGGGCGATCGTCTAGCCGTCGCCCAACGGGTGCGCGTTGCCGGGGTGTGCAGACGTCGGCCCCGTTGGGGCCTGGGCTAAACGTGTTTCGCCTACGCCTTGCCTTGTTGCTCCCAAAGCGTGACGGCCTCGGGCTCGCGGATGTAGAGGGGGAGGAGGTTGAGCGGGTCGGTGAACTGCCCGACCTGGGCCAAGGCGTGGCCGACATGCCAGGTCGCGGCGGGGTCGGGGGCGGTGGTACTCGGGTTGAGCCAGGTGATGTCGGGATCATCGGGCAGGCCCGGGTCGATCTCGGCAACGATCGTGAGGGGACGCGGGGCTTGTTCGAGTAGATCATCGCTCGTACGGATGCCCGGCTCAATGATGCACGCGCCCTCGCGGTAGACCGCGCAGTACGACGTGCCGCGTTTGATATTGAGCATCACCGCGACATGCTCGGCCGCGCCTTGGTGCTGATAAGCCAACACATCTAAGGTCGGGACACCGACAAGTTTGAGCGTCGGCTGGGAGAGGGCGAGCATCTGTGCGGTGGCGATCGCCATACGGAGCCCGGTGAACGAGCCGGGGCCCAGGGAGACGTAGAGCTCGTCGATGTCGGCTGGGCGGAGATCGTGCTCGCTTAGCAAAGCGTCGAGCGTGGGGACCAGTTCGAGGTTGCGTTGGCGGGTGCGGGGGATGTCACGCGACTCAACGAAGCGATCGCCCATGCCGAGCGCGACATGGCCGACCCGCCCGGCGGTTTCAAGCGCGATCGAGATGGTAGGGGTCGCGGGCACAGTGGGATTGTATCGGGGGATCATGTTGGATTGAGAAAGAGGACGCAGACAGGTTCGCCGCCCCGCTTGCCGGGGCGCGTGGCGGCGAACGGGTGGGGTACAATCCCTGTTCTATGACGGATACCCCCGCCCAACCCGAGAAGCTGCCCTTCTTCCCCAAGCGCAAGAAGTTTCTGATCCCGATCGTGCTGCTGCTGTCGGCGATCATCTTTGGCCTGGGGATCGGGCTGGTCTTTGCGTTCAGCAGTCACAAACGCAGCGCCCCGTACAAGCTGACGGTCCAGACACTGGAGGTGCGGCCGGAGGTGAAGCAGCACGTCGGCCTGCCGTTTGACGAGGGATTCATCGTGCTGGGGGACGTGGATGAGGACGCGGGGGTGGCGGACCTGATGCTGAAGATCAAGGGCCCGGTCGGCCAGGGCGCGGTGCGTTCCCGGGCGGAACTGCAGGATGGGCAGTGGGTGCTCGTCTATCTGGACATGGGCATCGGCGAGCGCGAGCAGGGCCAGGTCATCACGATGATCGGCGACCCTGAGACGCTGCCGCAGTAGGCGTCGACGCGAGAAGAATCCCTAGTCCCCGCCGCAAGGCGCGGAGTTCATGCGAACGGCGAACCCCGGCCTTGCGGCAGGGGCTATTGAGCCGGGGCGCTAACGGCGTCGCCGGGTCAACAGCATTACGAGCAGCGCCGCGGACGAGCCGGGCTCGGGGATATTGTTGGCGGGCAGGGTGCCGGCCCCCCAGTTGTTTAGGACGCGGTCGAGGTCATCGGCATCGACTTGGCCGTCGCCGGTCCAGTCGCCTGATGCGAGGTCGAATGGGGTGACGGCCGCGTTCCAGTGGGCGAGGACCAGGTCGAGGTCTTCCTGGCCGACGTAGCCGTCGCCGGTGAAGTCGCCTTCGAGTTGGAGCGCGACGAACGCGGCGGTGGCGATCCACTCGTGGGCGCGGGCGGTGGGGTGGATCTCGTCCCAGAAGACGTGGCTATTGGGATCAGCGACGACGCTGCCGCTGCCTTCGTCGTAGGCGGCGCTGGTGGTGTTGGTGAAGCCGTATCGGCCCGGGTCGGTGAGCATCTGGTCGAAGAGGCCTTTGATATCGAGCAGGTCGATATCGATGCTGTATTGGGTTTGAAGCGCGGCGGTCTGGTTGGCGAGGAGTGTGTTGAACTGGTTGGCGGTGTCGGTGAGTTCCTGCTGCTGGCTGCTGCCGGCGTATCGGGGGATCGCGCCGAGGTCGGGCATGTTGAGGACGAGGAAGTTGTTGCCGCCCTGCTGGGCGAGTTGTTCGATGTGGCCGGTGATGTTGTTGGCGACGCCTTGCGGGCTTCCTCCGCCGGAGAAGAACGAGCCCAGCGAGCCGCCGATCTCGATGAAGTCGTTGCCTCCGCCCCAGATCAGGAAGAGCTCATCGCCGCCGGGGTTGTGGCTGGCGAGGTAGTCGTCGACCTGGCTGCCGAGGTTGTCGATGATGGTGAGGAAGTTGGTGCCGCCTCCGGAGAGCGCGCCGCCCTCGGCGTAGTTGTCTCCGCCGGCGTCGCTGTAGGTGGAAGCATTGTGGCCTAGGTCGTTGGCGAGATGCTCGGCCCAGACGGGGCCGTTGGAGAACCGGCCTTGCCAGTTGGGTGGCTGGGCCTGGGGGTAGAAAAGACTGAGGAACGTCTGGTTGTGGGTGTTGCCCACGTCGCTCAGCGAGTCGCCGAAGACGACAACGTCGGAGTAGGTGGGCTGTGCAAGGGCGGGTGCGGGGGCCAGCCCGGTCGCGCAAGCAATCGCGGCGAGGCAGGCGGCAGGGGCGGGCAGACATGGCTGGCGGGATCGCATGGGGGTACTCCACCTCCCGGGTCAAATAGTGTACCCGATGGGTTTCGCCCGCCGGAAGATGGGGGGCGGGGGTGGTTCGGGCTTATTGCTGAAGCCGACTCCGCCGGTGGCTATGATGTCGGGTCATTCGTAAACAACCAAGGAGACCGCGATGAACCGTTTGATGCATGGATCGTTTTTGGCGCTCGCAATAGGGCTGATGGCCTGCGGGCAGAGCGGCGTATCGGGGCAGAGCGGCACGAAGTCGCCCACCGCCGGCCCGAACACGGCGGGTAAAACCAGCTCCCGCACCCCCAACCGGTCGCGCGTCGCCGACCCGTCGGCCCAGGGCGAGCCCGTCAACATCGAGCTCAAACCCGAACACGAGGTCCTGGGCGACCCCAGCCACGAGGACATGCAGCAGACCGCGCCCGACGAGTTCGACGCGCTGTTCCATACGACGGCAGGCGACTTCACCGTCCACGTCACGCGCGAATGGGCACCCGAAGGGGCCGACCGGTTCTACAACCTCGTCGTCAACGGCTTCTACGACGGCAACCGCTTCTTCCGCGTCGTACCCGGCTTCGTTGTCCAGTGGGGCATGCACGGCGACCCGGATGTCAACGCCAGCTGGCGTGCCTCCGAAGACGCGACGATCCCCGACGACGAAGTCACCCAATCCAACGTCCGCGGCACCCTGACCTTCGCGACCTCGGGCCCCGACTCCCGCACGACCCAGCTCTTCATCAACTTCGGCGACAACGCCCGGCTCGACGGTATGGGCTTCTCGGTGTTCGGCCAGGTCGTCGGCGACGGCATGGACGTGGTCGACGCGATCGAGTCGAAGTACGGCCAGCGCCCCAGCCAGCCACGCATCCACACCGGCGGCAACGAATACCTCGACGCGAACTTCCCGGACCTGGACCACATCATCTCCGCGACGATCGTTGAGCCGGGCGACGACACACCCGAGGAAGACGGCGAGTAAATCGCTATAATCACGCTTGAAAAGACAGAGCCCACGCTCACCGAGCGTGGGCTTCTTTTTCCCTACTGTTCACTGCGAACTATTCACTCTTCACTGGAAACCACCATGACCACCGCGACCTTCCACACCGACAAGGGCGAGATCACCCTCAACCTCTTCACCGACGACTGCCCCGAGACGACCGGCAACTTCATCAAACTGGCCAAAGAGGGCTTCTACGACGGGCTCACGTTCCACCGTGTGATCGATAACTTCATGATCCAGGGCGGCTGCCCCGAGGGCACGGGCACCGGCGGGCCGGGCTACAAGTTCAAAGATGAGAAGAGCGCCCTCCAGAAGAAGCACGACAAGCCCGGCATCCTGTCGATGGCCAACAGCGGCCCCAACACCAACGGCAGCCAGTTCTTCATCACCCACGTCGTCACCGACTGGCTCGACGGCAAGCACGCGGTGTTCGGCGAAGTCACCGAGGGGATGGATGTTGTCAACGCAATCACCGGGGGCGACGTGATGAACCAGGTGGTGATCGACGAGGGTTGATCGGATCGGTTTGCACAGACAAGATTAAAACCGCTCGGGCTGGTTGCTAAAGCAACCAGCCCGTTTTTGTTTGACTCAATCGCCTTGGTGGATCATGTAGGCGTCGTCGCCGCCGGCGGGCTCGAAGATGTTGTCGGTCGGGTCACCTTGGGCATCGACATAGACCGGCCCGTTGCCGTAGCGGGTTTCGAGGATGTGGGACTCGGTGTAGTGATCGACGTGGTTGTCGTTCCAGAGGATCGATCCCTCCCAGTCGCCGGGCTGGGCCGTGTAGATGCTCTGCACGCCTGCCGTAGCGTTCTTTCCTGTGTTTCGGTCTGAGACCACGACCGCCTGGGTGTTCATCGATTGTGCCCATTCAGTAGAACGTTCACCGGGATCGGGGGGCTGCCCGGCGACACCGTTGATTGACAAGAACGCGTAGGAGTAGTTCAGGGTGTTGTTGTCGATGACAACCGGGGCGGGTGTGATCCCGGGGCCTGGGCTGTACGGTGCATAGCGTGTATCGTTCTCGCTGGGTGAAAGCGCATAATCGGGCGTAAAGAAGTTGCCGTCGAGCATGATCCAGTAGCGGGCCTCCACGGTATCCCCGTCGCCGGAGTTGCCGGTGTCCTCGGCGGAGTTGGCGAGGATATTGCCTTTGGAGTCCAAGCCGGGGAAGTGTTCTTTGTTTGAGTTAGCGTAGGTAAACAGGCCCTGGTGGATGCCGCGGAGTTGTGACGAACCTTGCGGGCCGCGTGTATGTCCGCCCCCGCTCCAGAAACCGATCCCTCCCAACATGAACACGCCCCCCGCCACCGCGCTTAGCACCAGCGCGGTCCCGCCCATCGCCTGCCCCGTGATAGCCATCCCCCGTCCCGGCCGACCCGAGTCCGCGCCCGTCCGGTCGGCCGCGTGCTTGGCCAGCAAGACCGCGCCAAGTCCGCAGACCAGCCCCGGCAGCACCGCGAAACTTGTCAACACCCCCACCACCCCCAACACCAGCGACCCCACCGCCGAGCCGGGCGCCTTGCCCTTTTCCATTGGCCCGGCAGGAGCACCTCCGCCAGCACTATCCGCTTCGTCAGTTACCAAGATCGCCACTCCTTATTCAAACTAATACATATCAACTATATCACTTAGGCGGCGCTTTCCCTAATCTAACATTTGTCTTCCCACTTCCGGCCTTTCTCCACAAACCCGGATTCTATCCGCGTGGGCTTGAAACCCTTCCCGCTTGTGGCTAGGATCAAGTGTTGTCTCTCGGATCACGACTCAGGGGATACACCGCTTCCGGCCGCGCATGCGGCGCTATCGCATACGCGGCCGCTCCACGTGCAAAGGCACAAGGACTCGATCGTGATAAGCATCTACGTCGGCAACCTCCCATACGACACGACCGAGTCGCAGCTCGTCGAGCTGTTTAGTAAACATGGCGAGGTCCACCGCGCCTCGCTGGTGAACGACCGCGAGACCGGCCGGCCGCGCGGCTTCGGCTTTGTCGAGATGCCTAACCAAGCCGAGGCCAACCGGGCCGTCGAGGCACTGGGCGGGGTCGACTTCAACGGCCGGCCTCTCACGGTCAATGAAGCCCGGCGGAATACCGGCCGCAACACCGCCAACCTCTCCCGCAGCGCCCAACGCCACACCAGCGACGAGCCCGAGCGGGGCAGCACGGGCTACGCCGCCAAGCCCCCCGCCGCCCCCCCGCCGCCCGCCAACGATGACGCCTTGACTCAAGACGACGCGGATAGTGGCGAGGCCCCCGCCAACGGTGGTGGTTACCGCAACGACCAGGTCTAGCCCCACCCCATCCATCACAACAAGCCGATCCAGAGCGCAGCGCCAGCTCGGGTTGCCATACGCACTTCAGATGACGCGCCGCGTTCACGTGTACCGCGTTTACCGCCGGATCACCCGCACGTGCCAGGTCAGCGCCCCGGCGTCTTCCGGGACTGGCGTACGCATCACGATGTCCAGCCAGGCCCCCGGCTCGATGTACAGGTCGTCCTGGATCGAACGGAACGACACGACGCGGTTGCCTTCTGCGTCTTGGGCCCAGAGCAGCACCGCCACGTCGCGCAGCCATCGTCCGCCGGCGTTGTGTGCCGTCACCCGGGCCGACGCCCAGCCCCCCGCCCCCGCCGACTCGATCCGCACCCCCGTCAGCTCGTCGATCCGACGGCTCTCTTCCAGCACCACCGCCCGCGTCCGCACGTCCCGTGCCCGGCCCCAGTGACGCAGCGGGATCGACAGCTGCACCGTCTGCGCCTTGCCCGGCTCCAGCGCCGCGAAGGGCATATACGTCTCCGCAAAAACACGCCCCGAGGTATCGAGCAGCGCGACATGCGCTTCGCCAGAGAGCACGGTGTCTTCCCCGCCATTGGTCAGCTCACCGCGTAAGACGACGATATCCCCCATACCGCCATCCGGCTCAAGGGTGCTCAGCTCGACGGGGTTCGTGCCGGTCGCCTCTACGCTGCCGCGCGGCGGGGTGAGGATGTACCAGCCCTCGTGTTCCATCGGTTCTGCGGCGGCCAACACCGTCGGGACATCAACCGGCATTTCCAACGCGCCGGTCGGCGTCGTGGCCTGGAACCGGTAGTCGGGGTTGTCTTCCTTGCCCTCGCCGCTGGTCAGCCAGTCCGGGTCGCGTGGGCCATCGGGCCCGGGGTCGGACGGGTTGGGCCGTGTGCCGGGCGTGTCGGGGAACAGGTCGGGATTGCCCACCCCCCCGCGATTGGGGTCGGCTGCGCCGCCAGACGGGTTGGCTCCGGGGTCGGCTGGGGGAGTCTCTACGAGTGACTCGCCGATTATTTCCAAAATGTTTTTGGCTTGGGATCG
>WURV02128206.1:0-19188 GCA_011762755.2 Epimenia babai
CTTCCCAAAGTATCGGTTAATTTCTTCGGCAGCTTCTTCGGCGATCCCGTGAAGTTCATGTTCCACGATGGCCAAGCCTATGCCATTGAAGTGAATGAAGACGAAGAACCCACCATGGTTCGCTATGACTACAAGGTGAAGTAACCTGAGCCCTCGCGGCAAAATCTATTTACCAAAGCAGGCACTCAACCTAGGGTGCCTGCTTTTTTTGATTGTAGAGAACCATTAACCATTTCGGAGAAAAGCATGGGTTGTTTTTTGATTATTTGAAGATCCGGATGACAGGCGGGACGAGCCAGGTTGGCAACGACCCCGAGATACAAATTTAAGTGAAAAATGCTTCAGGCAGTTAGCAGAAGGTAAAGCGTCTCATAGCCTGGATAGTGGCTTTAAAGCCTTGGAGAACGTTGCGAAAGAAGGCAAGTTCCAAAGGCATCGCCACTTGATGCTTCTACATATCTTTCTTTTTGTTGAGGTTGTTGAAACTGGGGAATACATAATTCCACGGCCATAGCAGCCTAGATTATGCATAACCACGGTGGTGGGTAGAGGCAGCGTGATTTAAACCTTAAACACAAGAATGTAGCTCGCAACTTTAGATTTCGCCTGCCTTTATCACCGGACAACACGCAAGATCGAACGCCATCCTGGGCCAAAGTCCGTGTTATGCGAAAACGTTCGGTAGTACCCATTGTGCCAGACAGGGGAATTGTATGTTTGGTCAACATCGGGAATCCTCACGTCGAGATAAGATGATCCAAATTTATAAACACTTGGCAATTTAGGACTTTGTAGAAGTTCCTCTGGATCACTTGGGGAATGGTGGTCCTGCAAGGGAGGCATTGTGAAAAACGGTTTTTTCGTTGAGGAGTTGACTACATCTTATCCAAAAACCACCACCAGGCGATGTTTCAAGCCGGCCGATTTCAAGGTGTTGGGAGAGGGATCCCAAGAGGCTGAACCCCAATACATCCCCGTCACTGTCGAGCTAAAGGAATTCCTGGATGCCGACGGGTACACGTTCAACTTTGGTGTCGCCCCTGAAGTGGACGACCGGTTCGAGGCTCAATTCGGCCATTCACTAAGCAAAATCTGTTTTGAGTGGCAGGCTCAGGCCGGTTTGAAGAATGAGTTGACCGTCGCACGTTGTGGACTGAGCCAAGCCGAAGAAGAAATCAAGCGCAAACACGATACCTTGAATGCCTATCGCAGGATGACCTTCTGGCAACGGGTGAAGTTTGCATTCGGCATCGAACCCTCTTGAAGACAGAGCCCTGCTGTTTCTCATCTTGTTCCGTTCAGATCAAATTCTTGATAACTCCTCGATCGGTTGGAAACAAGGTCACAGGCAAGAGACTGTCTAGCAACATCCATTCAAGATAATTATTGTGGGATACACCTTTTCTCTTTCAATGCGTCCTGCAACTCTTCCTAGATTTCCTATAGAAAACCCTTAAAAGCCATGATGGCTTGCAGGTGAAAAGCTTCAGCTACACGACCTGACTCGTGACATAGGAACTCGAGTTATGAAACAAATTCGTCTCATAATTCGAATCAATTTATGACACACTTGTGCCTCATAAATATGTCAAAGGAAGTCATTATGAAATATCTACTTTTGATCTTAGGGTCGTTCTTATTCTTTACTGGATGCTCACAAACTAAAGGGATGAAAACTTTGAGTGAATTACACCAATTCAGCGGCAACTGGACAGGGGCCGGCAAGTTCTACTCAGCTACCAACCAAGAAGGCAAGCCTTGGACATCTACTGTTAATTACAAAGCGGTTTATGACGATGTTTTGGTACAAAAAAAGGAAATTATCGAAACAGAAGGAACTCAATCGATTGCGACGTTATCCTTTTTGGGGTGGGATTGGGAAACAAACAACCCTGTTCTTTTGTCCGTTGGCAATGATGGCAGAGGTGCTAGAAAAGAAGCCATGTCCCGAATTAGCGGCAAAAAATACAAAGTCACTCGTACAACCACCAATGCCCAAGGACAAACTGTTGAGGATGAGATTGTTACGGAACTCAGAGGCAACAATTATTCAGTTGTTCAAAACCGTTCTGTTAATGGCGGAACCCCGTATATCAGCTTTGAAGGAACCTATCAGCGAACTAAAAATGCAAAAGAAGTTGATCTTTATAGAGTTGAAGCACAAGTGCCATTATCCGAAGCAACGAAACGAATTGCATGTATGGCAGGTATCTACAAACAAAAGGGACACATTCAAAATCAGTTACTCGACGGAGATGAGACGATTGAGCTAATTCTAGGCGGGCACGCGATGTTCATTAATTTCAAATTTAAGGAAGAAGCCGGAGATGGTTATTTCGGCTCCTCTCTCACTTCATGGAATACGGATAAAAATCGCTTTACCGGCTTTATGGTATCGAATGATGGTATGACCGCTGCCTTTGAAGCATGGCTTTCTGATGATAAAACTCAATTGATTTACGAACCACTCAATAGTGAGGGAGAGGGTCTGGTGGATGAAAGGTGGCATGCAGATCTCAATCAAGATCCAGACCACTGCTTAGAACAGGTCTTGGTTGGAGAAACAAAAGAATCTAGCTATGGGCTTTATCTGAAATTCACCAAGGTGCCTGCGTTCAATCCACCCAAAAACCTGAAGATAAAAAGAACATACGCCATGAAAACATCAGGTGTGAAAATTGGAAAGATGGCATCTGTACGAGAAGTAGATCCAACAAAGGATTCCATTTTAATTAAGGATGTTTCAGAGAACCTTGTCGGTTTTAAAGAAGCCTATGATTCAAAAACAAAGGAAACATTTTGGTTCAATGTAGAAGGCGTCCAAGATTACCAAGGGGAATTTACGGATGTGAAAAGTGGGGCGGTCTCTAATATCAATTTTAAATTGACTGGCAACACGGTCCATTTTGAATCTCAAACGCCTGATGAATCAAAACCATATAAGCAAAAGTTCATCAAAGGGAAGGATTTTCACTGGAGTACCATTTATGTCGACCCTACCGATAGGGAGCTAGAACAAGGAACGGAATACAATAGAAAAGTATTAGATGTATCTTTTGCCAGGACAATGAAATTAAAAGAAAAATTTCTTCGCATGGAAAAGTTCACCTTGGGTGACCAAAATTTTGATTGTTATGTTTTATTCATAGACTATGGCCACCTAAAAGGAGAAATTTGGATCGCGAAAGATGAATTAGGGTGGTTTTTAGTTTATGAAGATGCCGTCGCGACAGAAGGGCCTTTTGAACTAGTTCTGGATGGATATACAAAAACCGTTTCAACAGTCGAAGAGTAACAACTCTAAAGGACTCATTGGTATGAAGAAAGACCTCCGCTTTGTAAAATCTAAAACCGCCATCATAGAAGCAGCAATAAAAACGCTGATCACCAACCCATCTGCGGGAATGTCTGAAATAGCCATTGCCGCAGACGTGGGGCGGGCAACCCTTTATCGCCATTATGAGACAAGAGAAACTCTTATAAAAGCGCTGGCTTTAAAATGTATGCAAGAGTCAGATATAGCTTTAAAACCCATGCAAAAACTAAAAGGTCGTGCGGCGATTGAGGCCATCTTTGATCTGCTAATGCCACTTGCGGACAGATTTCAATTTCTGGCGCGGCTTTGGCCTCATTTCGAAGATGATGAAGATTTGGCAAAGATAGATGCGCGAATGAAAAAAGATATGCACGATTTGATAAATCAAACTAAAAAGCGCGGCGAAGCCGATCAAAATCTTCCTACGGAATGGCTAGCCGCCTTTTTTGAGAGCACTTTTACGAGTGCCTGGACCCTAGTCAGTTCAGGTTTGTTATCGCCGGGAGAAGCGGCAGGCTATGCTAAGTATTCATTCTTTAATGGCTGTTCGAAAGAAGCTTAGACCCCAGATAGATTTTTAAAATCAAAAGGTTAAACTCCCGATATCATTGACACCTATGAATCCTGGGAAGGCTGCAGGACGGGGCCAGCCCTCTTATGGGTTACAGGTTTGGATTATTCGACGTTTTCGAAATTGTATGTGCCTTTGGGCCCTTCGCTTTGATACACGCCGTGGGTATCCAAGAGAGGCTGCCCTTTAATCAAGTAAGTTGCGCCAACTTGGAAAGTCTGACCCTTTTCTAAAGTACCTGTGACGGAAATATTGGGAAAGCTAGATGCGCCTGTTCCGTTTTCCAAATATACATTCCCACCTTGTGTGACACTTACGTCGGTATACATGCTGATCTCCTTCATTTTGAAATGGTTTTAATTCCTGATTCCAAAAACTTACTCGGGACGGGATCAAAGCAATTTTATGGTTTATTTACATTAGCACACTAAATCCACATTTTAGGTAATTTTCATTCAAATAAATTAACTAGGCAAACTGTTTTTACGCAAATCTCTTATTCTAATTGAGATAATGCAGCTCGAGGTTGGCAAGAAAACAATTGAAACGCTCGGATACGAAATACCCCTTAGGTTTTCAACGAGTTGGATAGGTCACTAAGCCCGAAAAAATTTAGGCCAGTCCACGGGCTTTTTTCCATTTGCAACCCGGGATTCTTTTCAGAGCTTTGCCTGCTTTTCAGGTGAACCAACTTCCTATTCTTCTTCAGATCACCGGTTGGGTTCAGGGCTTAAATTCCCAATAGCGACCGCCCGGACTATCGATGGGTTTCAGGGTAATGCGGTCGTCGGCGCGGTGACCGTGACGGATGATGTAACCCACATCGTTGATGACGTCTCGGGAGTTGGAGATGTAGGAATGCCGCAGAAACCCTGTTGCATAGTGGGTCGCATCCACGGTTTCCAAGCCAGGGACGATTACAATGCCGTCTTTACTGTGGCCGGCACGAGGATAGCCGTGGAAAAACTTGGAGCACAAAAGGGCAAAATCCGTGGCGCCGGTGTAAAGGGTCACGGGTTGATTGAGAGACACCATTTTGGGGGCGATATCGCGCTTGAAAACATCCGCATCAATGTCCGGAGCAGCAAGAATGATTTCTTTGAATTTGGGCGCCAATTCAGGGAACTCTTGCAAGAGTTCCAAATAGGCGTCGGTCATGGCGCGATTGCCCATGCTGTGCGCGATGAGCACCACGTGATCTGCTTGGGTTCGCTGCACAAAATCTTTCAAAAAACCTTTAAGTGGCGTGGTGGCCCAAGCCACATTGCTTTCATCATGGGTGTAGCCAAAAATGGCGCCTTTGGAAGGCCAACTATAGAATACTGGCGCTCCTTGGTAGTTGAGATCCCGAGACATCTGGGCAGTTCGCAACGCTGCATCTGTGAAACTCACGTTATAGCCATGCACAAAAACAAAAGCCGTTTTGGAATCGCCCGTTTCCATTCTGGCTTTGACGCATGCGAAAAAGTCATCACCCTTTTGCAGCGTGACATCCAAAATCATCATGTGGTGTTTGGGATTGGGACGGAACTCCAATCGCAGGGCTACAGGTCGCTCCAGTTCCCCGGTTTTGTGATCCTCGGGGAAACTTACCAAGCAGGTGCCATAACGCAGCTCGGAGCGTTTGCTGCCGAAGCGTTTTTCGGGGTGTTGGGAATCCCTGAGATTGCGATTGGTCGCGAAGTGCACTTGCACCAAATTTTCATCATCAATCTCACCGGGAATAGGACATCCGATTTCGGTTATCTCATCATCATTTTCTTCATCATCGCTAACCTCGCCCGGCGTACTAAATCCTAGTTTGTTTATTTCTTCCTTTTCGGCTGGTTCCTTTTCCAACCATGGAAAGCGGGCATCCGTCACCGGGCAATGATCCACCAACACGCGCTTTTCAAATTCAGGCAATAATTCCTTTACCTTTTTTTGAAGCATTTGTTTCGGCAGTTCAAGCTGGGAAGCATCTTGTTCCAGCAGCTCTTCTACTTGCTCCAAAAGCTCATCCTCAAGCTCTCCACCTTGAATGGCAGATGAGGCCGCCAAGGATTCATAGCCCTTACCAATTAAGATATCTTTAGGATCACCCGTTACGAAAGCATTGCGTAAATCATCTAGCAGGGTGGTCGTCCCGTCGATATATAAGTTGAGGGTTTCTAAGTTTTCTTGAACAAATCTGGTTTGTGGGTGATCTTCTCCAAAGACACTCTCGAGAATCATATAGGATTTTTCAAATTGGGACTTTGCTCCCAAATAATCGCCTTCTTCTCTCAAAATAGTGGCCAAATTATTCATCACTCTTCCCGCAGCAAACACTTTCCCAGCACTCGAATGGTCGCCCTCAAACAACTTGTGGTAAATCAACAAGGTTTCTTCATACAAGGCCTTCGCGCCAGAGTAATCACCCTGTCCCTGTAAAACACTTCCCAAATTCCCAAGGCTAATCAGCGTTTCGTGGTGTTCAGTACCGAGTACTCTACTTCGAATCGATACCGCTTCCTCGAAAGCAGTTCTTGCGGCAGAAAGATGTCCCTCATCCTGTAACAAGCCTCCGAGGCTGTTCAGGCAAAGTGCTGTTTCAGAATGCTCATCGCCAAACAAATGACGACTGATGGACAAGGCCTCTTCTAAGCAGTCTCTTGCTTCTTTATTATTGCCAAGCTCTAATAAGACGCCGCTTAAGTTGTTAAGAGATACAATAACTTCCTGGTGAACATCTCCATGAACCCTTTTTTGAATCAACAAAACCTTTTCTAAGTGGAGCTTTGCACTGGCGAAATCTGCCTCAGCTGCTAATAAACCCGCATAGTTGGCCAAAAAGGAAAGAGGCGCTTTTTGGCCATTCCGGAGTTCTTTAGCGACCTTTTCATCATCGAAGTAATCAATAATTGGCTTCAAACAATCAATCCCTTCACGAAAGAGGGATGAAAAATAGTAGAGCTGGGATAGAAATAAGGCATGCGTCCAGCAATGATCCATAAGGTAGGCGATGGATCCGTGATAAATACATTCCAGGCGTTCTTCCAAGTGCCACCCTTCATCTGTCGTTTGGCTGTTGTACCACTGGTAAGCAGAAGCATGAGCCTCCTTGGGATCTGTGAGATTTGCCAAAAAGCGTTCACGCAGCATGGGGAGCACCCAATAATGAGGAACATCTGCTTCGTCTTCCCGTTCCATGAGTGTTAAACCAACCGCTTTTTCCAAAAAGCTCAGGTCCCCGAAAGATGCATAGGCCTCGGCAGGGACGGCAATCCGATAAACCGAAGCTTGCCCAAGGAATGTTTGAAAGGTATTTTCCTGAGCGTCCACAAGCATTTGAGCCAGGTATTCCTGAATAAAGATTTCGCTTTGGCCTGTGCAAGCTTCCGCCAAAGCTACAACATCTACATCCGTCATTTGCTCAGCCACCGCTTCCAAACGCTCCATGAGGCGTGGATTGCCACCACTCGTCTTGGTGAAAAGATCGCGGTGGGGGCTGGCTTCCAGGTGATCCAGCAACTTGCGCTTTTTAAGCAGTGCCGCCCCCTTCAACCCCATGAGTGGTATATGTTGCAGTTGGCTTGCCACCCAATCCCGACCCTCGCGCATAAGCTTGAAGGGATGGCGACAGGTGATCACAATTTGAGTTTGTCCTTCTGCCCAATTCAGGCCCTCTAAAAAGGGTTGAAGAATTCGGCGGGCACCTGGCATCAACCTATACGTTTCACCCTCTTTTATAAGGTTTTGCTCGAAATCATCGAAGATGATTAGCGTGGGAACTTCTTGAAATACTTCACGAAAAAGCGTCTTAATCCGCTGTGCAAAGGGAACTTCGGATTGAAGCGCTGGCAGGGCCTTGGGGCATTTTTCATCAAATAAACGCAAGAGTTTGGCGAGGATTTCTCCTTCTTCGAGGCGTCCGGGAAAGACCAGAAAGGATTTTCCTGCCATTCTTTCAGTGAGCTTTCCGGTAAGGGTACTTTTACCAACACCGGCGGTACCGGTAATTAACAAACCGTTTTTGTCCGGTTCAAAGCCGCGCAATACACGCAAACCCATTTGAACCTGACGCCTGCGCCCCACAAAGCCATATTTCAGCAACTTCACTTGGCTTTGCTGTAAGCGGTGAACGATCTTTTGCCGTCTGGGTCTGGCCACTACTTTTTGGGGCGGATCGGCCAGTGCTCCGAGCTGACTGCGATCACAGAAGATGCGCATCAATGACCAAGTCGTATATGTCACGTTTGGTGCCCGACGGGCCTGGTTCACAGCCTGATCTAAAGCCAATCCTTCTCCTAAAAGCTTGTAAAGAACTGTGGCAAAACGAGTCGCGCCTTGATCTGAAACGGGTAAACCCCAGCCAATCACCATGGGAATGCCCTTGACCACCATGGCATTTGCAAAGGAAATCGTTGCCTGGGCCTGCGTCTTCGCCGTCTCGCAGCCGGAAAGGAAAAGCAGCTTGATGTTTCGATTCGCAAGGGATTGCCAAAGCTCATCCGGTGACACCTCGACTTTCTCCCCAATCTCGGATTCCATGAAAAACACGGGACCCTCTTCAGTGAGTTTGGCGTGACCGGAAAGATGCAGGATATCGAAAGGACCTTGATCTCTCAGGCTGAGCTTCAAACCCTGTAAACTGCCTGATTCCTCCACTTCCATGTGAAGCGGCAGCTTTTCCTCTTCGATCATCTTGAGAATTAACTCTTCTTCAGCTTCGAAGCTGAGCTGAGGTAACAGTGAACAGGGGGAGCACGCCATAAACAAAAGCCTGAGTTGACGTCGATCGACTTCGGCATGATCGAAACTTTCACTATCAGTAACCCACCGGATGATCTGAACATCCCGTTCCAAAGCCAAAAAACGTTGGCCATCCCAAAGGATTTCAAAAGGAATCTGCCGCCAATCTTCAGGAAGCTCCAAATATAGCGCCAGAGGCTTTCCTGGCTGACGCGCGTCGGCCAAGAGCCCATCGCCATCGAGCAAACGATAGAGTTGGTAACCAAAAACCTGTCCCGCTTCCTCACTCGCATGCCAATGCCCTAATTCGGCCTCTTGCTTTAGCATTTTTACGGTGTCGGGATCCAGGGGATGACTCTTGCGGCCATCTGAATAGAGCCAGGTTTCCCCGGTGAGTGGATCCACTTGGATGCGGAGATAAAGACGCATATAGCATTCACCTGTTTTTTTGTGACTTTATGTTTCTACGAAAATTATAAGCCACCTAGATCGCCCTACAAAGCAAGTATGCCTTTTACCTGGTGAACCTCCTCGAACGGGCGCTTGATCACTCTTGAACACGTATTGCCCAAAGATTGGAGCCGTTTGCATCTATGGAACAAGCAATTCACCATCACTTTCCCGCCCCTTCAACAGGTCGTAATGGACCCATCACCTTGCATCCACCATAACAAAAACCTAAGCTTCACGAGAATACAACAATCGACGTTGGCTATAGTTCACAAGAAAATGTTATCTTCTTCAAAATATGTTCCCCATATATCAGCCTACATGAACCGCTTGCGGTTTCCTGTTGCCAACTTTTTGAACGGAGGCTCCATGAAAGACCCTACGCGCCCAGACCATGCGTCAGATGAAACCAAGAACAAACCCCATCAACCATCCAACAACGAACTCTCCAGACGGAGCTTTTTGAAGCTCGGTGGTGCCGTAGGTGTCGGTGCCACCCTCGCCGGTACGGTTCAGGCCGGTGACCGTAACAAAAACGGCTCCAGCGTGGACCCTTTCGCCAATGTGCTCGCGGAGGAGGTGTCGATCGCTGAGCTTCAGGCTGCGATGGAAGCAGGTCAATTCACCTCACGCCAATTAGTGGGCTTTTATTTGGCTCGTATCCAAAAGTTTAGCCATATTCGAGGATTGGACGCCGTTATCCAAACCAACCCTGATGCACGAGATATTGCCCAAGCGTTGGACGAGGAACGCGCCGCCTCCGGGGCACGTGGCCCACTTCACGGCATTCCCATGATTCTTAAAGACAATATCGACACCGGTGATCAGATGATGACAACCGCCGGCTCCCTGGCGCTCGTTGGCAGTCCCGCACTTCAGGATTCCACCGTGGCCAGTCGTCTTCGGGAGGCTGGCGCCGTGATTCTCGGCAAAGCCAACTTAAGTGAGTGGGCCAATTTCCGTGGTTTCTCCTCAAGCAGCGGTTGGTCCGGTATTGGCGGCCAATGTAAAAACCCCTACATCCTTGATCGCAATCCTTGCGGCTCAAGCTCAGGTTCTGCGGCCTCAGTTTCTGCCAATCTATGTGCGGCAGCCTTAGGTACGGAAACGGATGGCTCGGTCGTCTGTCCCTCTTCTGCTTGCGGTGTGGTCGGCATCAAACCCAGCGTAGGTCTCACCAGTCGCGCCGGGGTGGTTCCCATTTCCGATACGCAAGACACGGTGGGCGTTCACGGCAGGACCGTAGCAGATGCGGCAGCAGTGTTAGGCACCTTAACCGGTGTCGACCCTCGGGACGCCAAAACGACCGCAAGTGAAGGAAATTCGTTCACCGATTACACCCAGTTTCTGGATCCCAATGGTTTACAAGACGCTCGCATTGGCGTGGTTCGCCAGTTCGGAAGTGTAACCACGGAAACGGATATTGTGTATGAAATGGCTCTGGAGGCCATGCGAGACGCTGGTGCGGAAGTCATTGATGTCACCATTGCTAATTTTGATGAATTCAACAATGACAATTCTGAGATCACCATTCTCATTTATGAATTCAAGCGGGATCTGAACGCTTATCTGGCCACCCGATCCGGTGTCCCGGTTTCCAACCTCGCCGAGGTGATCGAATTCAACTTGGCCAATGCAGAGAAGGAGCTCCTCTATTTCGGTCAGGAATTTTTAGAATTCGCCCAAGTCGAGCTTTTTTCAACGGAGCAATACGAAGCGGCTCTTGCCCGGGGTCCCATGCTGGCTGGCCCTCAGGGTATTGATGCCACACTTGCCGAGTTTAATGTGGACGTGCTCGTGGCGCCCACCAACTCCCCCGCTTGGCCCAATGACTTGGTGAATGGCGATTGTTTCCAGTTTGGTTCCTCTTCCTATGCGGCTGTTGCAGGTTACCCCCTGATCACCGTGCCTGCAGGCTATGTCTTTGATTTGCCAGTGGGCATCACCTTTATGGGCGCGAAGTGGGATGAGCCAGGTCTGATCAAAATTGCTTCAGGATTTGAGGCGGCAACTTTGGTCAGGCGCCAACCTCAATTTAAAAAGTCGCTCATCCGCAATGACCGCATCTTCCCCTTCAAGAACGGGGTTCAGCAAAGAGGTAAAACATCACCCGAAGCACTGCAACGGGCAGTAGATGAATTCCTCAAACCCCGCTTGCGCAAGCCGTCATACCTCTAACCATTATTCAAGGGCGCTCTTTCATGAGCGCCCTTTTCCTTCTCGAAAATCATGGGGAAATGGTCTTTTTCAGGCCCAAAAGCTCCCAGAGTGGCTGGGATGCCTCAAAAACCGATGAGCCATGACAAGCGGTAGATAAATAGGTCCGCACTTTAATCCCGGTCAGAAGGCCTGTTCGCTTTAGAGACATGCAATCCCGTTTTCAAGTGGGGTGATCTTTTTTGAGCCCAGCAAAATACGCCCCTTGCAAAGCCGAGAAAATACTGAAGATGGACGCTGCATTTGGGGAAAAGAACCCTTTCTTAAACAAAACTAGTGACCGCCAGCATCCTCTAGGTTCTGTAATTGAATGGCCATCGGGGTGGTTTCCGGATCTGGCGGATCCGGCGGAGGATCAGTTGGATGATAGGGATCACCGGGGTCGGGACGTTCCAATGGGCAACTGAACTTTTCTACGAAGAGGGTATATTCCATAAGCTCGGCATCTTGATGTTCCACAGCATAGGCAATGATTTTTTTCTGAAGGTGTCCGTAGTCTTCAAATTGGCACTTGAGGTAAATGCACATATTGATTTGATTGTACATTTGGTTTTTTTCTGCTTTTAAATCGGCGGCCAGGGCTTGTGACTGCTGAGTGTAATCCAAGCAAGCATCGTAATCACCAACGAGGCAACTATAAAACCCGATATCGGAATAAATGCCCATGAGTCGTCCGAGATTTTCGGCAGGGAGCAGCTTTTGTCGCATGTGAGAAAAGGTTAAAGCGGCATCAAAATCACTTTTCAAATAGGCCAATTGGGACTTGAGATAGAGAAAATATTCATCCTTCCAAGCGTTCTGTTTGATTTCAGCTAAGTTAGTATAGTATTCAGCTTTATTAATATCCTCCGCGCTCAAAAAAACCCGCGCCAAGGCAAGTATGGTTCGATACTGTGCACCGGGGTTATCCAAGGTCTCATAGATAGCAAGGGCTTCTTGAAGATATTCCTCTGCAAGATCCGTTTTGCCTTTTGTCGTGTGAATCAACCCCAGCAAATAGGCCGCTCTGGCTTTGTGTGTCAAAGAAGTAGATCTTAACAACTTTTCGCTCAACGCTTCGGCTTGACCATAGTCGCCCTGACGATATGCAGCCCAAGCAGCACCATCTGTATGGTCCAAAGTTTCTCCGCGATTTTGGAAAAATGTCAAAGCTGCTTGAGGACCTTCGACTCGCAAGATCTGAATTCCTTCGCGCAAGAAGCTATGATTGTAAAAGGCACCGGCCGTTAGAAGCACACCCACCACCAAAGCTGCTGCCAATATCTTAATGCGTGGAAAAAACCTAACGCGACTGGGCCTTGAATCCTGCATGGGTTCCTCTTTTCTTGTGGTTTCGACTTGTTTCTGTAAGAGCACCAATCTCAAAGCGCGCGTGAGCTTTAACTGGGCATATTTTTTAATCGCTTCATGATCATCGGCATATAAATGGCTCTTCCAAGTGGCCCCTTTCCATCGGGCCGAACGAACACCGGGTTCTAACTTGGCGCGACCGTTTTCCATCACGGGTTTGCCATCGGGTTGTCGCAATCCGTTGTCCGGGAATAAGGAAAGACCATTGCGGAACCCGAATTGATAGATCGCATGGAACATCTTGGTATACAACTCGGATTGAGACTTTTTATCGTATTTACGTTTAGTTATTTCTGAAGGGGAAAACAGTTCATCATCAGGCAAGCGCTCTATTTCCAGATAGTACTCCTTATTCGGATGCCTACCACATTGCCTTCTCATAAACTTTTTCCTTGATCGAGATACAAAATATAGTATCAAGACAAATTTTATAAACAAAGCATTTTTTCGTAATTAACTGATTATTCTAAAATTTTATTTTTACGTCGCGAATACAAACTAATGTTGCGTTAGTGAAATTTTCACCAGCCAAATTTGAGATCCAAAAATCGGTCCGAAAAGATCTACTAAAAAAATCACCACTTGTGAGAACGGCGCATTTCTTTGTCTTATGAAACCCGACACCTGCTCCCATGTTGGGTGTCACGGATGGGGGGGAAAAGATGGCCATACAAACTATTGGGCGGCCGCCAAAATACTATTTCTTGATTTATCGTGTGAATGATCGTCATCTCTATAGCGCAGCCACAATTGCCAAATTATTAATCCCAAATGATTTACGGCTATACCCTGAGCTGGGAACGGATCTGAAAGATACGCGTTTTCGAGCCAGGCAATCGCTTGCCAGGGTAGCCAGAAAGCACAAGCTCAAACCGTGCGGGCTGGTTTATTTGGGTCCAAAAAACTCGGGCAATGCCTATCCCGCTTATCGGGGCTCTCGTTGGAAAGCGATGTTCGGAATTGCCGGTTATGAACTATTTAAAGGGAGAGAGATTTAAAAACCGCATGCCCTATTGGCTCGCATGGCTGTCAATAGGGTTGGGCCGGTCTGTCCCGTAGGACCGGCCCTCCTTTTTTCAGCTCTGATTTTTTGCGCGGGTGGTTTAAGAGACTGCTATGAAATATGACTTGCCAGTCTTTCCGGGGCCGACAAAGCTCGCTACCGGCTTTCCAATGGGGACATGTTCCGGTTTTTTCACCGTCTATTCCTTGGAGTCCATCCCAATGTTCCCAGCAATATCCATAAAGGACCTAAAGTTTCACCGCATCAAAATGGGGAAAGAGTTTTTCAGATTCACCCAAGCTACCGAGGTGTCTAAATTCTGCAGCGGCACCCATCTCATCCCACAATTGAGAAATTTCGGGATGTTTATGCGCTTTTTCTGCAGAACCCTCTTCTTTCCATTCAGCAATCTCCAAATAGGTTCCATTGGAAGACTTAGCGACAATACAAGGTCTATCGGTGATAAAACCCAGGCGCAGAAGTGTTGGATAATGCTGCGCAATGAGTTTTTTCAATTCAACTTCTTTTCCTTCATAAGGTTGGTAAAGTGCCATCCAAATTTTTCCGGACATTTTGGTCTCCTTTATCCGCCATCCAACATAGGGTTATGATCGGGGCCATTTCACAGACGATCACTTGTGAATCTTCACCCTCAGTCAACTAATCTCGATGAGGGATTCGCTTTTGAACCAACCATCATTGATCTAGGAAATTCTGTTAACAAGCGGTAGATTTGTAATCAACCTTACATCTTATCGCCTCTCATTCTCAAATAAAGCATGTCATTTATGGATTTTTAGGAGGAGTTTTTCCTGCCGTGATCGTTTAGTTTAGAACCCTTTTCAAATTATCTTGCGAGGAGTTGCGGGCATGTTGACTCGAGAGCAATCCATTGAGGAGCTTAGAAAAGCCTTCGCCAAAAAGAACCTCACACTCTATTTAGGAGCCGGTGTATCGGTGGCCAACGGCCTCCCCACCTGGAACCAACTCATCCTCGCGATGTACTTCGGGGCGATTAGTGAAGAGCGTATGAAAGGTTGGCGTCCTTATTCCAATTACCTTTATGCCATTGCAGAGTATCAGCTGGAACGCAGCCAAGAGCCCCTGGAAATCATGGCTCGAAAAATCCGCAAATATTATCCCTGTGCCGGTGAATTTCTCGAGAACTTAAAGCGCACGCTTTACCAAGGCTTTATGGACGATAGCTTCACTTATTTCCACGATGTGAATCTGCATCATTTGCTGGAGGCGAATCCCACCTTGCGCGCCGTCCAGGAGCTTTGTAAGTCGACCGTAGATTACCCGAATGACGGTGTGCGTTCAGTCATTACCTATAACTATGACAACCTTTTGGAAATGGTCTTACCCGACGTCCCTCATCAGCCCATTTATCGAGCCCAAGACAAGCACGATACGGGCTTACCCATTTTTCATGTCCACGGTTATGTGCCCATGGGTGAAGTGGCAGGTTCTCCTGGAGAGGATATCGTCTTCACCGAAGATCAATACCACCAATCCGCCCAGGAGCCTTATTCCTGGCGGAACCTGGTCCAAGTGCAGGCCTTGTCTCGATCCGTGGGACTCATGGTAGGTCTCTCCCTTGCTGATCGCAACATGCGGCGCTTCCTTGACGCTGTCAAGGGTTCACCTATGCCAGCCAAGAACTTTGCCCTGCTGCGCAAATCCCGTTACAAAGATCCAAGTGTCGAAGATCTAGACCGCATTCACCAAAACGCTGTGGAATACATGGACCGTTTTGAGCGCAGTGGCATGAAGCGGGATCGGCCAGCAGATCGAGCTCTTTTTCAAAGAGCAGGTGTGAAAGCTGGCTCACCGAATTTCTCCAGTGGGCCGGGCGCTAAAGACGAACCCCAATACAGACGTGAAATTCGTGGGATTTTAGAGGTCGTCCGTGGCTTTGATCAAAAAGAACAGGAATTTGTCCTTGCCGATTTAGGCATCATTCCCATTTGGTATGAAAGTTACAGTGACATCCCCGAAATCCTCGGCAGCATACACCAGGGTTGACGCGCTAGAATAAAGGTCTTCCGGTTTCACAGCGTCTCACCAAGAGCATTTCAACCGAAGGAGCCTTTCGTGATTCAACCCCAAGAGCTTCGAGGCGATACACCTCATGGGCCTTGGTCCTGTCGTGGCCCCGATATTTGGGCCATGCTTTGTGCTTCCCGAGATGGTGATATTGTGTGCATGCAGGCACTTTTAGAAAAGGACCCGAATCTATATCGCTGCGAATATTGGTACACACGGCCCATCCTTTTTGCCGTGCGCGAGGGTCATTTGGCAGCCTTAGAATTGCTGCTTGAAGCAGGCGCTGACCCGAGTTGGCGTGGGTTGGATGGCGAGGATTTGACGGTTTGGGCCAGGGATCGCGGACATGAGGCAGTGGCTCAATGTCTGGAAGCAGCGCGCTCAACTCAGAGCGTTACCATGCCACCAAAGGATCAACCGATTCATCGCGCCGCAGCGGAAAACCATATCCAAGCGATACGGACCCTTTGGAAAGAGGACCCAAGCTGTTTGGGCGCTATCAGTGGGCAGGGCGCTCAACCACTTCACACAGCTGTGGCTCATCAGGCAGAAGAGGCGGTGTCTCTGCTCATCACCTTAGGCGCCGATCTCCACGCTCGACATGGCGCGGGTCCAGCCAATGCAAGCGGCTATGCGCCCGTCGGATTCGAACCGCTAGATCTGGCCTTCTGGCGCGGTCCTTTTTGGAATGTCGCGGGTCATTTGGGGTTGGCACAAACACTGTTACAGGGCGGGGTTCCTTGGGATGCTGTCATTGCTTCTGCCCTGGGCGATTTGCCACGCCTCCAAGGCCTGTACGCTGAGGATCAAGCAGCGATTCACCAGGCAAGAGCCAACGGCAAGCACGCGCTTTCCACGGCGATCGAATTCGGTCACGAAGACATCGCCCGTTGGTTGCTGGATCACGGTGCCGATCCTAATCAACCGGATGGCGCCGAAGCACCCAAGGGCACCGCTCTTCATGCCGCAGCGCGCTTAGGCATGCTGGACATGGTCAAGCTTTTAATAGCAAAGGGAGCTGATCCCAATAGCTATATCGATTCCTCCGGGTCTGCTGCTTATGTGGCAAAAACGCCTGAAATTCGACGTTTCCTCATTGATCACGGTGGCCATTTAGATCCGTATGATTTGATATGGCTCGGAGATGACGAAGCTGCCTTGCAACAAATACGAAGCGATCCTTCTTCGGCCCTAGCTGGTTGCGGTGGTGTTTTTGCAGCAGCTTGTACCCTTCACAAAAAAGATCTGCTCAAACAAGTCTTGGACGCGGGCATTCGCGTGCCAGCCATGCTGACGGCATGCAGATCCTATCTTCTTCACGACCCGGACATGTTGCGCATGCTTCTCGAAAGCGGCATGGATCCGGATCTTCCCAATTGGATGGAAGCCACCTTGCTCCATTGTTTGTGTAGCCGCGATAGTCGTGGACGACCTCGCCCCCACGCAGTTGAGTGCGCGGGCATATTATTCGAAGCCGGTGCGTCACTGCGTGCAAGAGATGATCACTACCGGTCGACACCCCTTGCCTGGGCAGCGCGCCATAATTTATTGGATATGGCTCAATGGCTCATCCAGCAGGGTTCTCGCTTACATCAAGAAGATGATACGCCTTGGGCAACCCCCCTTGCCTGGGCTCAACGTCGCGGCTTGAAAGACATGATTCACCTGCTCACTCAAGCCGGTGCAACTCATTAGTTTTATTTGACTTGAAACACCCTCTTGGCAGCAGAAGTTGAAAGCTTCAAGCGAGACTTTCCCTAAACGCCGTTATCGGCGCCCTAAACTGGAATATCACTCACTTCTAAAATCATTCTCTCCGGGAAGGACAAAGAATGATGCCTCGATCTAGGGACACATTATCAACAGAAAAGATTTCTCCTTCTGGGGCCATCCCAGAGGCTAATCAGGGCTCCCATGGGCCGATAGGTGGTGGTGTTTAAGGTGGAAAAGATAGCGCACGCCAAGATTTGTGCCTCGGTAAAGCAGGAAAAAAATGAGCAAAGGGAAGATCACACAATCAAAAATATAGACTGCGATGATGGTGAACAAATAGGTCATCAAATCTTTGGCTTTATCGGTAATTAAACTGCGGAGATAATCCACCTTTTTGGATACCGAGCCAATGCTATCCATTTTTTGATCTTTCAATTCCTTTTCAAATCGCCCGATGCCTTTTTCCGCCATGGCCAAGGACGGCGCCGTGATGGTTTGGGAGAGCAAACGGGCGCCGCCAACCGTAAGCGGTAACACCACGTAAAGCGTCACAGCTATTACCGTAAAAAGAAGAGAACCATCGCTTAAGAGATTGCGAAACCAATGGCGCAGCGCAAAGCCTTCACTGATGAACAGCGAACTCAGGCCTAATAGAAAGGCCAAACTCAGAAGCCATTGATCCACGAAAGAGGCCGTTTCAAGCAAAAAATTGAGGACTTGCAGGACAACCCCTGCCACGAGGACCGTTTTCCAGGCAATATTCACATGGTCGTAAACTGATTGGACCAAATCACCCAATTCAAGTCCGAATCCAACCCCCACTTCCGAACCTTCGACAACCGCAAGGGCAACCTTGACCACCGATAGAACGGCAAAAAGACGCAGGGACTGATCAAAAGCCTTTTCCAAATATTCGCTATTCTTTTCAGGAAGTGGCGTTAATCCAGCAGCGTGTAATGCGCGATCACTTAGCCCTGTCGCACTTAAGATAAGGCCGATCACGAGGAGAGCTGCGAGAACCCAACGACCCGGACCTTTGGCAAATCTCCCTCGAGCCATAGCCTTATCCCTCCCCTTTTCAGCTGCTTAGAAAGCCATTCATTGCTTTGGATGTATCGTCTTTATGTTTTACCACGTAAGTGACGATTGCAAAGTAATGTCTCTTCTCACAGATCCTGGTTTAGGAACGACTATCACCTTTAGGGAGTGCCAGGAGACCTCTCGATCTCCTGGCCGTGATGGGTTAGGGGTCGGGTGGTGTGAAGAGTTCACAGGTTAAGTTGAGAAGATCCATGAGTTCCAAAACGTCGCGATTGGGAAAATCGGCATTGAATCCCATGAATTCACCTTGGTTCAAACAGGTCAGGCCAGGATTTGGTCGCTTCAAGGCACGGAAATTATCCACATCGAAGCTTCCCGAATTGCTGGCGCCGGACTCGCTAACAGTACCCATTTGCATGCTCTCCAAGCTGGATTGATCATTATCCAATCCATTGAGCTGCGCTTCCGGCGTACCGTTCAGCCAAAGTTCGGTGATGCCAGCATTATCGGCTGCTGTCCAACGAATTTGCAGCGCTTGCCAACCCCGGACCAAAGTGACTGTTGCAGTGCTTACAAAGGTTCCATTGTCCAGGCGCACGCGAAGAAAGGCTTCGGTATTGGCTTCTGCATCTTGGAGCACAAGTTCCACTTGATTGACATCTGCAATGTCTCGGGCAGCGAAGATAACAATACTGCCACCATTGCCGAGCTGCAGATCGTTGACATTGATATAAAAGCGGGCACGAAAGGCCGTCTCATCTTCAG
>WURV02128317.1:0-19182 GCA_011762755.2 Epimenia babai
ATAGGCATTACTTAGCATGTCATCTCACTGTACATAGGCATTACTTAGCATGTCATCTCACTGTACATAGGCATTACTTAGCATGTCATCTCACTGTACATAGGCATTACCTGATATGTCATCTCACTGTACATAGGCATTACCTGGCATGTCACCTCATTGTACATAGGCATTACCTAACATGTCATCTCACTGTACATAGGCATTACCTTGCATGTCATCTCACTGTACATAGGCATTACCTAGCATCTCATCTCACTGTACATAAGCGTACCTGACCTATCATCTCATTGTACATAGGCATACCTGGTATGTCATCTCACTGTACATAGGCATTGCCTGGCTTAGATTTAAAGGAATTTACGGCATTAATTCTTGTTGAATTCTGAAATGGTGCCAAAAGTTGGCTACGTAAAGCGGCTATGGCATTGTCCCCGAAAAAATGAGGCTAACAATATTTAGTGACATCCTGATGATATTTGTCTCAGTGAACACTGGGGCCTATACCCATGATCAAAGGCAAGATTTTTTCCTATGTTTTTCGCCACAAAGAAAAATTCAAAAATAAAAATTTGGTGAACATTGCAAAAGGTCAATAATGGCCAACACAGTGTGTTTATCTGAGTCTGGCTTATATAAATTCATCACCTTCAAGACATTGAAAATATCTTTTCAGCATAATCCATTCTCTTCGCTAACTCCACAACAGGCAATGGCCATGTCCAGCAATATTGCTCAGTTACAGAATATTTTGGCTGCGAGTGGACAAACCCAGATGCCCAACCCAGTGACCACAAACTGCTACACATACCTCCAGCCATCTTCCTCTACTTACAGGTTGATCCACTATTAGATATGTTTGTAGATATAGGCTTATAGGTTGACTCGCTATAACATTTTTTAGTAATAATTCAGTCTGTGTTTACTCATGTAAAGTATGTTTATTTTAATACACTTTTATTACATTTATTTCCCTCGAGCTGTCATAGGACAGCCAATTGAATATTTTCGTACATCAAGCCGTACAATTTCCCATTAATACAATTTCCCATTAACTTTAACAAATGACTTTTCTCTGACTTGTTCAACTGACAGCGTTTAACTTAAAATTTCCAGGGGCAATTTTACTAAGACTGTGGAACATTTCAAAACCTTGATTTGATCACCTCTTATATTTTTTTCTTCAATGTTGTCAGATTTAACCCCTTTAACCTCTCTTTATTATTAAAATTATTTTCCTTACCAATCACGCTATCATTAAATGTTCAGTTTTTGTATTCTATTATCATTTATGTTCAGACTTATTTCACTGATCCAGTATCAACTCATGTCTGAATATTTGCTATAAATTTCTCGTATTTTACATGTTGAACAATTCATCCCATGAGCCTGCTAATACATATTACATATATGCGAAAGCTCGTTTATGAATACATTCCATTAGTTTCTTGCATTTTTTCCTATTTTGACTGTGAGGAGGAAGTTACACGGAAAAAAACAATAGGACAAAGAAAGTTTGGAAAATGGTCATGGTACCAAAGCTAACATATTAGCCTGAAAGTTAGCTAATGAATGAGAAAGTGAAATTACTCGTAGAGATAACAAAGATGCCATATTTAAGGGGAGGGATAGAAATGTCTTGATAAAATCAAATACAGGGGGTCCTCGACTTGACGTCGTAGATCCATTCTTACCCTTTGGTGTAAGTCGAATTTATTGTAGGTCGGAACACTATAAATAAAGTACTCTAAACGCCCTGTACTGTCGAGTGTATTAAATATTACGTTTTGGAGCCATAACGAAGGGCAAAAAGTTAACAAAAACGATAAAACATGTGAAAGAATGGCCAAACACAACCAAAATTGCGTAACACTGAAACTTAAACTAAGTGGCACCATCTTCCTCACTTAGCACCACCACACAACGTATTCACCCACTGCGCACTACGAACTAGTTCGCAATTGGTTACGTTTCTTAAGATGCTAAACAGTGTAAGACGGAAATGCGTTTTGATGTTTTAATGTTATTTTATATTTTAATTTTATATTATATTTTATATTTTAATTTTATATTATATTTTATATTTTAATGTTATTTTATATTTCTTAGCACCACTGCACAGCGTATTCATCCGCTTCGCGCTACGAACTCGTTTGCAATTGGTTACGTTTCTTACGACGCTAGACTGTGTAAGACAGAAACACGTTTTAATGTTATTTTATATTTTAACTTTATTTTATATATTTTATATATTAATGTTATTTTATATTTCTTATATGGTGCGTCGTAAACACGAAACTACGTAAGTCGCAACCGTCGTGAACCGAGAAGTACCCGTTTTGGGAGTTGAAACACTTTCTAACAGGCTGCTGTAAAAATATATCTTAAAGACATTAATCTCTTTCAGTGATGTTAAATATATTACTCAAAACTTCTTAAGGATCACTAGTTTTGACACAAGTACTTGGGTACCCGGGTACTACTCGTGTATATAACTACCCAGGTGATTTTGTCAGATACTCGGGTAATACGGGTATTTGAATGTATTGCCAGAATTAACATTGAACTATCAGGGAAAATATTGTTAAATGATTTCAATAACCACAAAGCAATTAAAAATCTGTACCAAAGCAAAGCAATTAAAAATCTGTACCAAAGCAAAGCAATCAACTCAAACACAAATTACATTTGTCGATTGTGCAATAATTCCAATGATAAAAAATTCTGTACTATACAAAATGGAATGGCGTGTTGGCACTATCACGATTTCGCCAGTTTAAGTTGCTAGGTAAGGGAGATTGATAGTTAACATGACAGTATGTCTATGTTTCCATAACACCTGGAAACCTCCGTTAGATTACACATACGCATTTTTACAGCGTGCGAATTTATGCCGGCACGCGGCATTTTGCCGTGCTGCCTGCGTAACTTGCTTGCCTGCCCTCCAAAATTAACCTTAGTAAAAGGCAAGACTTGCCTCTGTGCCCCTTGATCGATCGATCGTCGCATTTCATAAATGATTGTTTTACTTCAGTTTTCATTGTTCAACGTGTTGTTTTTAATTTGCATTACTTTAGGTTTGGATACCGCGCCGCCTGCTTCAAGCTAGCGCCCGAATCATATCAACGCAATAAGCAGTTTCAAGCTAGCGCCCGAATTACGTTATGCAGAGTTGCAAGCTCGCGCCCGAATTACGTTATGCAGAGTTTCAAGCTAGCGCCCAAATTATATTAACGCGCTATGCGATGTGTGCAATGCGGCCGCGACTTTGTGCTAGCTTGACATCTGGATGTAGTTCGTTTAAGTGTTATTAGCAAGTGATTAATAATAATTTGATAATTTAATAAAAACGACATCCCCAAAGCAGACAGAAAGAGGAAACAGGACTTTTTTTATTCATTTTCATTTTTTTTTTTGTTTCAAGTTATTGTATATGTACAGTTAAACTTGTGTACCTAGTATTAGTTATTAGTGAATTACATTGTTTGTTCATAACCTTTCACATTTGTGTCAAATTTAGTTTAGACCCATTTTCTTGTGCGTAATATTTATAGTTACCAAGTAACCAACAGTCAAACTCAATACTCACAAATGTAGTTTACACAAGTTGCAAGTTGTAGTTTAAAATTATTTTACTAGTCCCTTTTATTGTCAAGATTAATATTAATATTATTAAACCTTTTTAACAGGTTTATTAGTGCCGTGCCAATTGTTTTATTAGCGTGATTTTGCTTCATATCAAAGGGTATACTTATTTCTATTGTGCCAAAATAATTGTCTGGTAAACCCCAATCAACAGTGCTCAGCTGTGGGCAACTTGTCAATTATGACTTTGGACTTTCGAGTAGTGTAATTGTAACTGCGTTCGATCATTATACATTCTATTTGTTATCACGTATATATTTTAATCATCAATTTGAGGTATTGTAGTCACTACTTTGTTAATCATCTAACTTATTAAACTTCCTAGTCATTGCAGATTTTTTAACTTAAGTAGAACAAGTGGAAATGTGTATTACGAATAAATTTTCATGAAAAAGTAAGATAGTAACACAGGTTTTGTATCATTTGTTTATTAGAACAAAACAGTACGTGGAATGCCATTGAATATTCCAAAATAAGCCATAAAAAAACATGTTTTTTTTACATAAAAATCATACTTGCCTTTGTGCCCCGGTGACTTCCCGCCATGCCCTCTAATTTGGGAAAAAGTAAAAGGCAAGTATGCCGGTTAGCCCTAGTTACAAATTTCACACCCTGCATTTGAGTTATTTCAAGATTCCATAACAGCATGAACCTACCTATATCTATATATATGTCATTGTACTTGCGCTGTATAAAAGGTGTATTTTTTATTTTCTCATTCATTCACCTGATGAAGCATTCTTTGTGTATGCAAAATCTCGTATTTCCATCAATTTCCTTAGTCTTAACAGGCGCGATCAATCGTTACTGTGTTTATCCATATAGACTAACGCAGCGAATCAATGCTGCTTCAAATCGATGACGTCAATGGGGGTAGCCAATGTGGTTCTTTGAATAGATCGAAAGAAATGCACGGAAAAAAACCTAATACTTAGGTATAGTCTCATCAGATGTATAGGTTTTTTCCATGCATTACTTTCCATCACTTCAAATCAAACCACTGAATATTCGAGTACACAAAACTTGCTCATTACCTGTAGTGGAAAGCGTGGAAGAAATATTTCTGCAAATTTGAATTCGCAACATCTAGCGCAATAATCAATTCTTCTAACCACTTCACGACCGGCGATGACTAATTATCCAACAAACTAAACAATAGCAGGAAAAAGTCCGTGTTTCTTATAAAAAAGCGCGTCGCACATGCGCTCCAATGATTCAATTAGGCTGCATACTGCTCAGAAATTGTCGCTTGATAACCGCATTAACGGAATTTTTTTACCACGCATATTCTTCGACCGGTATAGGTGGGCGTTACCGGAGCCGATGGCTCAGGCGGGTTTCTACCACCAACCCAACTCACTCGGGGACGACCGGGCCATGTGCTTCACGTGTAACGTCTGCCTCGTCTGCTGGGAGCCAACCGATGAACCGTGGTATGTGGGCTAAGACTAATTAGTAAATTACTTTACAATAGGTTGATTGTCAACGGCAAGCAGTTAGTTGAGTGGTGGGAGCACTGGACTCATAACCAGAAGGTCGCAGGTTCGACACTGCTCACCAGTCGACTTTTCTGCGATGATTTTCAGCAAGTCATTCATTTCCAATTGCTGGAGTAAATACGTCTCCAAAATTTCATGTGTGTGTGTATTTATAGGCTCACTGAGGTAATCATTGCTTGGGCCATCCTTGACCCTATACAAAGCTTGCCCATTATTGTGGTTAACATGACAATTTGATTAGCCTCGCTTACAAGGGGTTGGGGCAAAAACACTTAGTGTGAAAACCCGCAGAGTCTGGGCGGACAATGAGAAAGGTTGTAAACATCGAGCTCCATCGAGGGACAATAATCTATAATGTCTGCATAAATGGACGATGGTCAACTGTCTGTCCAAACTCGGTGACTTTGTTTATGTCTTGACCCGTTTACTTACCAGATCTCATTCTCATCTTTATGTATTCGTGTTTGTAGGTCAGAACATGAGAGACATTCGCCGTCCTGTCCGTTTGTTAAAGCTGAATACACACAAAACGTTCCCCTTTCGGGTTGGTTTTACCATCGATCGGCGACAGCGTTGAGCATTCACGCCGGTTTAGTCGTCTGATTTTTGTTGAATAAATAATTAATGTTTATTTAGAGATGGTAATAGGGGTAGCCAGTGTGGTTCTATGAAGAGCTGGAGAGAAATGCACAGAAAAAACCTATACCTCTGATGAGATGCTTATTAGTGATTTTCGATGTATATTACTTAGAAAACAACGCAGCAACGCGAGGTTGAGATAATGGAAAGATTCTTTGTTTATATCACATCCGTCTTAGTAAGAAAAAGCATCGTCAAATGCGTTTTTTCATGCTATTTTCAACGTGTTTGCTTTTTTCCCGTAAAGAAATCAAGAGTCGCCCAAACCCTTTCAGAACGAGAAAGTGAGAGATTTTACTGCTACTTTATTTTATAGTAGAGAATTTCATCAGCTTTATATACGCCTCTTTGTTCCTTCACATAATTTACAATAACCCAATCACCAACCTCAGGACAAATCTTTTCTTATTATTTCAACATGAAAATTACGCTCATATCGTAGTGTGGAAAGTCACAAAAAAATCACCTATTGGTGTGGATTAAATCTCGCAATTTCCCACGTGAAAAACTGCGATTTTCACCAGCGCAATGTATTGCTCTTCGCAGCTTGTCACATCTATTTCGTTCATTTATTTTGCTATACATCTGTCTGTCATTACATCGACCTATGTCATTTTCAGTGACCTATGCAACACAACCCGCTGCCCTTCATGGTGAATACTCCGACCAGGTCAGTATGTACATCTCCCATCAAAATCACATGGAAACGGCACTAAATAAGAATACCGTATTCTAACAATTCTAACAACTCCGACAATTCATTAGCCACTGGCTGAAACATTCAGTTTCTACTCGAAATTTCTACCTAACCATTTTTTCCTAACTTTTTTCGCCAGCCTTCGCAGCAAATTTGACCATTTAAGTCCCATATATATACATCACACCCATTTCTACATACACCTTGCCTTTCCACTTCTTTAAAAACATATACCCGTTAAGTCCACACCCCGTTAAGTCCACACCCCGTTAAGTCCACACCCCGTTAAGTTCACACCCCGTTAAGTCTACACCCCGTTAAGTCCGCACCCCGTTAAGTCCGCACCCCGTTAAGTCCGCACCCCATTAACTCCACACCCCGTTAAGTCCGCACCCCGTTAAGTCCACACTCTGTTACCATACCCTGTATGTTCACATTTCGAGAACCTTCATCCTACGCAGTCAGTTAACCCCGGGTTACTCGAGTGTTTCAACCACAAATTTGCTGTCATTATGCAGATCGAATGCATCAGTAAGACAACACTGGACCAATACGTGGCGACCTCGACCCTGAACGGTAACATCGTTGTCTGGGATACCAAGCACATTCTTAAGGTAACGCGTCATATGAGACACGCGTAGAAGTATCGCGTTAGTGATATATGGAATACGACAGATACAAGAGTAACACCTTTTTGACGAACTGATATAAAGATTAACAAAGCGTTTTGTATCTCATTATGCTCTATCCGGTGCCTAATACAAAGGTGACACTTTTTGATGAACTGATATAAAGTGTGGGATGCTGTGTTAACCGTATGGTAAATACAGGAAATATTAACAGAATACATTTTTAAGAAATGCTCCTAACTGACACCTGTTGAAGTATACTTGATATATGAAAAGCCCATGTTACCCTAATGTCAATTAGTCAAAAAGATGTCTCGTATTGGTTTCTTATATTGTCGCGAGTCTTCAGTGGTAGTGGTTAGATATGCACCTCTTTATCATTCAAGAAGTTGCGCCGGTTGGAATCTGCGTAAATCGGGGCGTGTTTCACCCGCACCTTTCTCTGGATGAAACGGGCACAATTTTCACGCATGGCATATTGAGAAAAATTCGCACTTAAATGAGATTATTGTAGAGTTTATAAATGTATTCCGGGGCTATCAATATTATTGGATGTCCTGATCAGGAATGGTTCATGGATAATGGGAAAAAACAAAATTTAGCAGTCGGAACATGCGAAAACTCATTGATATGAAACGTGAAAGCGATAGGTCATCAAGAATCATTATCATGAAGAGTTGAATTTTCATGGATAGAGTACAATTGCAAAAAGTGAAATGATCGTATGTTTACCATCTTTTGTAGAAAATAGTCCACTATCAGTTCGACGGGTTATAAGACTTTTGATCAGGGAACAAAACATTTCAGGGTTGATAGTTGACCACAGCATGATAAAACTGATGTTCATTTAGTCAAATAATAGTGGCTACAAAGAGGCAGAGAAAGTTGAGTCCTTCAACAGAAATTGAGTCCTTCAACAGATAGTTGAGTCCTTCAACAGATAGTTGAGTCCTTCAACAGAAAGTTGAGTCCTTCAACAGAAAGTTGAGTCCTTCAACAGAAAGTTGAGTCCTTCCACGACACAGTGGAACTTGTTGATTACTTTGAGTTCTTGAATTTGGCGATTGATGGGTTCCCCTCTGTGGTAAGGATGGCAACTCGAAAGTCATTCTGGGAGGGGTTGGCTAGTTGGAAGTGGTCAGCGACTGGTTTCTGGGAGTGCGCTATACGGACACCTTATCTGTGGTTATCCATTCGTTGGCGTGAGGTCTGTCCCGTTTCCCCAAGGTAGATGACTTAACTGTCGTTGACGTTGGCACCTGTAGAATATATTACTATGAGTGATACTACTGTCTACCGGTAACACTCAGTCACTATGAATAGTCTATTTTCCGGGTATGATGGATGCTTTTCTAATCATACATGATTATAAATGTGAAAAAAATTGCCAAAATAAAATGGGGCTCAAAAGTTCTGAGACGGATTTTACTAGCCCGGTCTATTTTGAATCCTGTGCAAAATTTGGCAGGCTTTGCTTATGATGCTTACTGTAAATATTGCCCCATATGTTACACTGGTAATTTTTTACTCTCTTTTTTGTATGGTTTAAAAACTCCTACAGACGGGCAACATGTCGCAGACTCATCTAAGTCTGTGATAGTCGATTAGTGACAATGAGAGATACCAGACAAGTAAGTGCTATAGAGACTATCCAAGGAGCATTTGGAGCGCAGTTGCAGCAGAGGGAAGAAACCCTTATATAAGCCCGCTGTCAGGGCTACTCAGACTCCCCCTGTGGGCAGGGCGGCTCAAGGCGGGTTTTGCCCCCCAGAAATGCCGCAGGTAGTATTCCGTTCAGAGCGGAAATCAATGGGAGAGGTCTTCCGAATTCGGGTCACCCAATCCAACCACTACGGTAACTGCTTCCTGTCTTACTTCTCCCCACGCGCTACACCCGTCGTCTCATTGCCCACACAGAAACACTGCCAATTTAACATCGACCCGAGTGTGGGGGTGATAGCCCAATGTCTCTACCATTCCGACTCGCCACAGGCTCCGCCCGCAAACGTGCCTTCTACGTAAGTCCACACTCCCGGTGTCAGTAGACAGTTCACTCTACGCTTTGTCGCCGAAATACCAAAGCATTCGATAATTTTCGGTGTTTTTTTTTAAGTTAATTTACAATCCAACCATAATATGTTATGTTGATAATTTATTTATATTCCAAAATATGCTATACCATCGATTTTTTTATATAAACAATTGATAAACTGTATGCAATTCTGCTGTGTTTCTTTTCCTGCATACAGAATTTCAATTAAATCATAAAAACTATTTCATTGACTATTATGGGTTTGTTCTACAGTGGTAACTTTTGTATTTGACTAAAATAATGCCTTGAACACTCCATTGTATGTCATCTGTTATTTTTCCTGTGGTAACATTAATAATGAAAGCATTAAAACTCTGACACGAACAGCTCTGTTTTTTCTAGTCATATTTGTGACCAGACATCCCAAAATCAGTCACATGTCGGAAACGGGTTTATTATTGATTCCATATTGATAGACCATTTCATTTTGATCAAACCACAGAAAGAATGATCAAAATCCATCCATAAATAAAAAAGTTATAACAATTTAACTATGACATACTGAAGAATGCGAAATCCGAGAAATCTCATCGGAAAGTTTCACTATGGTTTTTTCACAAAAGTCCTTAGCAACCATGCATTTTTATACATGCAATATGTTTATTTGTATCAAATACGTAATGCAATATGAGAATACATCAAATATATTATAAACACGCCGAAATTCTCAGACTAAGTTTGCAAAACCGCTTCCATAACTGTGGAAACAATGCTTCTTGACTTAACAAGAAACTGAAAGTGCAATCGAAAGTGATTATTGCCCCGAGGCAACGACGAATGAAATAAGTCTATCTACGTGATCAATATTGACCAATATTTCGGTCCATAGCAACTGTTTTTCTACATTGTTGTTATGACGGAAAGCTCTTTTCATTGGTTAATACTCGAGAATACAAGCCGATCTTGTGAGTAATTAGTTAGAGCGAGAGTTGACCTTTCCATTGATACCAAATACCCAAGGGGTTGCAAAGTATGGCGGCGCCCATCGAAGGCAAAAAACACTGAAAGTTACCGAATTTTGAGACAATATAATGAAGTTAACTTATAGGTGCTCCAGAATAAATCAATTTTATTAATATTTGTAGGTAGAATATAGCCCAAAGTACACTTCCAATCGATACTCTATAGATTTATGTATGGAAAATTGGGATAAACGCAAATTTGAATATTTGACCGAAAAATTTTTTTTATGGCTATTACCAGTAATCGGTATCCCGACAACCGTCTGATTTTGGGATGGCGCGACACATTTATGAATTATTGAAACTCTGACATGAACTGTTCTGTTTTTTCTAGTGGTAACATATATGAATATAATTAAATTATTGAAACTCTGACATGAACTGTTCTGTTTTTTTCAGTCGTAGCATATCCAAATACATTTACAAAATTTTCTATTACTTTTTGACATATACTTTTGTACTCTAAATAAAATAATATTTTTTGTTATACTTAAATGAATATTTTCTTCAGATTAAATTTCACTAGTCTTTGGTTTATGAATTTTTAACATTAATATGTGATCAAATTCTCAATCACTGACAGGGCTGGGGAAATTTTACATGGTCGAATCATGTAAGCATATTTCTTTTTTAAATGCACTTTAAGAAATATTCGGTGCTGTGTTATTTTGGAGTGGGGCATTAATGGCTCTTTATATTTTCCATTGGTAGCATATTGTTTGATATACATATTAGTTTTGCGGAATGTTCTAGTGAATGCAACGACGCCGAGGATGAAGCTGACCCCCAGCATTGCGGGGGTGTAGTTGAGATACCATCAACCGCTGTCCCAGAGTCAGGGAGCAACACAGCGTCAGACGTTAGGGATAGTACACCCAGCGGAGACAAGACCACTGACCATAGTTCGTATCTAGATATCTAGATGCTGTATCGGTTAAATGTGAATATCAAATACTCAAATATAACTAGTCAAAGTGGATAGTCAAAGTGGATAATCATAGTGGATAGTTGATGTGATGGGTCACTGGATATTTGATGCGGATCGTCAAAGTGGATTGGTGAATTATTATTTTATTTATTTATTACATATTATTTATAGCTGCTGTCAAATAACAGGCTATCCTAGAGTATGACACTATATACAAAGCCTGTTGGCAACTAGTGAGACTATGGGCCTAACATCACAAAACACGGGTAGATAATAACTAAGATATATATAGAACTATACGTGTATGTAGGCAACATATGCATGGAGTAATATGACGGGAATTTCATACAAGATAATAGTCATTCAGGGGTGGGGTGGGGGGATAATTTTGATGTATCTGCGAATGGTAATGAAGTTCATGATATTCAAAATTTGGCTCAATAGCAGATAGATCTTATGTGCAAAGATATTATTTGAACTGAAATGAAAGAAATTTTAAAATAAAAAATATTTAGGATAATGAATAGAAAGTAGGAATGGATTCGCTTGATATGACGTGACGCTGGATATTTGATGTCGCACAGATTCAGACGCGTCTATACCGAGCCGTGTGCGGCCATCTCAGGATGTCAAGGTCACGGCGATGTGCATCGTCGACAACCCGCGTAACTACCTAAACGTGGCCGGCGTGCCGACCTACGACGGCAGCCACGTCAGTCTCGTGTGCGGCGTCCAGTTACGCAAGCGACAGTCGCCCGCGAACTACATCGCCGATTGCGCCGGCGACATTACATCCGAGGTGCAACTAATGAACGTAGTAAACCAGGCGGTCGCGGCCGAGGAAGCTCTACGGATTCTCCCGGACTGCGACGCCGCTAGTGATACGACAATATGTGATAAAGAAAATTTCGTTCCGTATCTAGTCGTCGTCGGCATACGACCGGATCGCGCCAACGTCGGCGTTTTACACGCGACAAAATCGAGCACGACGGGCTTGAAATCGTCTACGAAAGCCATAGTTAACGACATTTACTACGACGATGACGTTTCATTGGCCGCCGACGAGCAGACGTCGTCGACGCAGAAAGCGAATAAAAAAATCTCCAACGGTAAAACCACCGACGATTTGAAAAGCGCATCGACGCAAAGCAACTCGAAAAGTCAGAAAAACCTCCAGAATTCCTTGAACAAACTCTCCGGAAAGCATTCCGTTGTGCAGTGCATCCAGCTCCCGGTCGAATCTGACGGATACGTGATCAACACAATCAACGTCAGTTCGGATAACAGTCTACTAATCGTTACGCTCGTGCCAAAATTTGTTCATGACACGTATAAAAATCGCCCGCGGGAAGATGCCGAATTCAGCGAGTTGTTATATAAAACGGCGGTCACCATAGAAACCATGCCGACGGGTGGATACGTACTTACGTTTGATATCGAGACCATGCTTCAGACATATCCGTTGATATTGGAAACTCCATCCTCGTACGCTGAATTCACGTCGGTCGGCGATTCGATTCTCTCCGTACTCGCTCTGCCCGTAGAGGGCACCACGTACAGGGAGGATGAAGAGAGCGTTCCCGACGGCGAAGCAAAAGGCCGCGGCGTCGTTGCCGTGACGACATTCAGCGGTCACCTACGGCTACTGAGGCTGCCGGACATGACTCAGCTGTCACGTGTGTCCCCGCCGATCGGCGACCATTTCACTGCCCTCACCTACTGTTCCGGTGAGCGAGTTGTTTTTATACAAGAAGTTGGGCGTTCGAGACCGTACAAACCGGGGATTTTGTCCGTGCCTTCCACTGCGGGGAATGAAATGGGAAATTGAAATGGGAATGGAAATAGAAATTGGGAAAAAAATAGGGGTGAAAAAAATGTTATGGGATGGATATGGGAAATAAAATTGGAAATAAATAGAAACGGGGAGATGAAATGGAATGGGGAATTAAAATAAAATGGGGAGGGGGGGGATATGGGGTATGAACAGAAAGGAAAATCGGAAGGGTAATGAGAAAGGAGAAGGGTAATATAATGGGAACTGAAATAGCAATTTAAATGCGAAATGATATGGGGGTTGGGAAATGAAGAAATGTAGGGAAATGCGAAATGGAGAAATGAAACCCAGACTGTCAAAATCAGTTTGAACTCTCAACTTACATGTGAAGATTTTAAACATTTTTCATGCGCACCGAATCAAAACACCATAGCAACCAGTTAAATGAGCTTTTGCAGTGATGTATAATACATGGGGTATCCCAGGATTGCAGACGAACAAAATGGCTTCAAGTTTCGGAAGATTTTGAAATTTTTCATCGTTTTAAATAAATATGGACACTTATAAAGTCGTAATTGTAATATATTTAAGGCATAATTGGTACACATGAATATATTTATTCTGAATGTTTATGAATAAACTATCTAAAAATGTGAAAACCTGAAATTTCATATTTTTCACCCCGTGATGTATTTCCGACATTTTCTCGGCTCGGGATTTCCCGACTTCCCAACTTAATTCGACATCGCTTGTCTCATATAAGTGAAATGAAATGGGAAATAGATATAAGTAAAATTAAGAATTGAAATTAGAAGGATTTGGGAAATTAAGTAGGAAGGGGAATGGTGAATTAAATAGGAATGAAAATGGGAATAGATAAAAAGGAAGAAAATGGGAGATCAAATGGAATGGAAAGGGTTGGTGAATTGGGAAAGGAAATGGGTAAATAAATCGGAAATTGGAATTGGAAACGCATTAATGAGGTCGCTTGCAAATCATTGATAGAATTTCTTGGCATAATGAGTGTGTTTTGAGTTGACTTTAAAACTGACAAACTGTTGTCCATCGTGGAATGTCAACTCGGAACGCGATAACGAGGATACCCGCAGCATCCAGCGAGACGCTACTCCTTCATTGATTGTTCTGGTTTGTTGTTACGGTTTTCCATTTTTGCATTTCTTCATGCAGGCATCGAGCGTCTTTGCGCCTGTAGCAACCATGGCAAGCTCTACTTCTACGAGATGTGTTGGCGACATTCCGATCAGTGCGACGATGACCCGGCGTTGCACGCGATAGCAGGCGACACAGTTGATGCGGGCGACCCGTCAGCCACACATGCTTCACGAGGTAAGCTGTACCGGAAATTAGCGCTTCATATATATTACGGGTTTAGCTCGTCTGCCAATCTACAGTACAACTTCAGCAAGTGGCCCCACATGAATTACACGTAAGTCACGCGCTAACGGTCTCTCTGTCGATGTAACGCTATCGTAATAACACAAGCTTTTTAGCTTTTTATCGGATATTTGCTTTTATATAATAATAATAATAATCCATATGTTTTGGAGGCGCCCTAATAACTAGTATGTCTCTAAAGCGCCTATATACAATTCGTGTGATAACTAATTATATTGCATAACACAATAGAATGTACATATAAGTGAAATCATAGCCTAACACAACCGTTAAATGAAATGAAATGGAATTCTATTTGATTTCTAGTGCCCTTCCAACACATGGCAATCAAAGACACTACATAAATTTATGGTGACTATTAGAGTCATGTCACTCTATAGAGACATGTAACGCCTACGTATCGTTCTCATATGGCACTTTTTCGTCTTCGAATAGTTATGATTGAATCCCGCTACCTTAAATTTTTACAATTCGTAATTCTGAATGTGGATCTTAATCTGGGTAAAGATTAAATTTTATCCGGGACAAATTTGAGCGTGATGGGAGATAACCCGTTAATAGGAAGTGAGGGCAAGGATTATCTTGACTGGACAAACTGCAGAGATTTTTTTTTACGATATCACCCTCTCGGCATCGAAATTTCACGGTAATCCTTTGTCCTCGCAGCCCGTAGTAGAAACTCGTTCCAGGCCAAGAACAGAATTTTAATTTTACTCCGTCATCATGTGAGCGAATACAGTTGACGTATAAAACAAGGAATTTTACCCATTTCTCCATTTCTCTTTATTTTCGTGAATAATTGATAATGATTTAATAACAAAGTAAATAACCGGGTAATAATCAAACGTTCACTAGAGTATAAGATATTAGCACAGCTGTAAAGGTAAAAGATTGTAAATTCTATATGTTAATTAATATATAATACATAATAACGTTACATTGGACACCGATGCTCGTAGTCGGGTTATTTATACGACCAAAGCAAAATCCAAACGGTTCGTTTTTTGGCCTCTAGGTAATTGGTAACAAGATTGTTAAAGTCGACTCCGGAAGGTAGACGTCAGAGTAGATTAAGAATGAGGCCACGCGATGCGCCGGGTATTACGTCACTAAGCTCGCCCCGGCGCGTCATTTCCGAAATATACCAACTGCCGAGCGCGCTGGGATTGTGATCTCGCGTGAACTTGTATATCTGCAACAATAAATCAGATAATAAAAGACGCAGGTAATATTTACAACATTTTCTCGAGAACCCATCGATCACGATCGGGCAGATGTCGGCATTTGGCCGTCTCACCGCGGTGCTCAGCTATTTTTAGATGCACCCCTGACGAGGTAAAAATACCTGCGCATCTAGAACACCTGGCGTATCCACCATTAATCGCCCTGTCGACTGTATGTATTATCTACGCAAGCAACCGCATCATAAGCCCATGCGACATTGGCCTTAGCAAAACGTAAAATTAATACATTCACTATGTCTCAAATATACCAAGCGCGTCAAATATGCGTCATGAAATTGTTTTTTATAGTTAAAATTCCGAAAGAAATACATCGACGAGACCTATAAATTCCAGGTAATAAACTACAAGCATTTTCACAATGATTGTGTTGAATTATTAAATTTAAGTCAAGATAACACCCCATAGACTAATGCGCGTGCCAAAGCAAGCTTTCGTAAAGAGGTATACTTCATCAGGTGTAATAAACACTGATTACATTTGGCAAAGTATACCCGTATACGAAAGCTTATATCAGTAGTTACTTTAGTCTATGGGGAGTTACCTTTGCTTGTCGTTTTATACGACATGGCTACCACGGATGTGATGGTAATTAGGATAGCCAATGTATTTCGATAAATAGCTGGGGAGAAATGCACAGGAAAAAACCTACACCCCTTAAAGGACGTGGTTATATTATTTGATTCACCCAATATTTATAATAATAATTTACTGCACAATATTAAATGGAATATACACAATCTTTTTGGTTTATAATTTGAACCATTTTAAATTCGAACCTTAATATTAGGTGGCAGTGCACATGTTATTAAGGTCTCGGGGACCTCTATTACGTCCGCGGACACAACGCGACAACGTGGCGTTCGTTTATTTATAATGTTCGCGTCGTCGCATCGGACTAATTTTAAGCGCTAGAATTGAGTGTGCAACGTCTCGAGTCGCAGAATTGAGTGTCTGCAGGAACGTGTAACCAATCAAGAATGCGAGATATGCCGGCCGAGATCGAAATCTCGCTTGCGTAACGGCGGGGCGCCACAGAAAGTTCCCTATCGACCTCAACGCGAACGTTCAATGTTAACTTTGTGTAGATAGATTTACGTTCACTGCGAATATCCCTTTGATACAGTATTCTCAACATATCGGCGTCGTTTGTACGGCTAATTCGTTCTATGTAAACTCGGATACATACACGAAACATTACATAATAATGCTTTATATACTACCAGTTAGTCTATGTGTGTTCACTGTTTAGCAGTCTGTATTTAAAGACAGTACGGTATTTACCAATTAGCGATACTTCATGGAAATATATCGTCTACTTGAAGTGAAGACGGTCGTCACACCGGTAAGGGTTTGGCTGGCAAGCTTGTAACAAACATCGTTGTGTATGTAATGTGTGTGGGTGTGCGTGCGTGCGTGTGTGTGCGTGTGTGTGTGTATTCCATGTGTTTCTAGTTAATCATAATAACTATAAATTCGTCAAGTGTCTTTGATAGCCATGTGTTAAAAAGGAATATAAATCAATAAAATTTCATTTCATTTTTTTTTCATGTGTGTAGGGGGGGTGGTGGTGGTGTCCCTGCTAGTCTGGCGGTGCGCGTGTTGGGGCGGGGTTGCGCATGCGTGGAGGGGGGGAAGCTGTCATTATATATCTCTGTGACTTAAACGACTGAATATGAAAGCCGCCGTTGCTTTCCGCCCTTTATATCAGGGTTCGACGGTACCGCGGTGTAAATATCACCCAGAAACATTCGATATGTGGGTCACTCATAATTTAAGGAAGCGAGACGGCCCTTGCCCAACCGGTTTAGTGACCCTATTAGCCATGTCGTGAAGTATTTAAAGTCGTTCCACATTTCGATCTCTTCGCGTTACTGTAGACATATCCATCGACGCCCCGTAATAGAAACGATATAATTATATTTGATTAACTAAAAATGAAATTGCATACGTGAATTGTAAATGAATCCAATTTCGGTACGAAACTTTTGTGTTTCATCTGACTTTCTCGCTTGTATGCGTATTGTTATTCTCCAGGCTGCGTGAGTGGCTTTGAAGTGTCGAATTTATTAACGGCACACTTCACATTTGCGTTGTTTTAAAACGAGTTGGAACACGTCGCGCGCGGACGCGGTACACTGTACGCTCTTGTCTTACGTGACCTAACGTCTAGAGATCACGCTGTCGGTCGTGGTTGACCTTACACCGCAAGGTCACGTTGTCTATCGTGGCTGACCTCACGCATAGAGATCACGCTGTCGGTCGTGGTTGACCTTACACCGCAAGGTCACGTTGTCGATCGTGGCTGACCTCACGCATAGAGGTCACGTTGTCGGCCGTGGATGACCTCACGCTGAGGAGTCACGTTGTCGGTCTAGCCCGACATTATACCGAGAGGTCACGTTTCTGATCGTGGCCGATTTCACACGGAAAAACAAAAAAAGCAATGAGATTTGGGAAAAATTAATTTTCGATCATATAACTATGACTCCACAAAATGCAATTGGTTCTCGCTGATTGTGCCGTCGCTTCTTCATCTTCTACACCCGTCCCTGCTGAGCGGGCTGGGTGGCCCGAATCCGCTCTCTCGGGGTCCTTCGAGTCACACTTGCCTAGTATTTACCTAGAATCCCCTGATCGACTAAAAAGATCAATTCAGTAATTTTAGTGCTTAGGCCACTTGGTGAAATATCTTTGCAGAGTTTGACATCTTATCTGACGCAGACCAGGGCATACCAATGTGAAATAGTAGACATCTTAAATTTGGTTACTCATATATAACGGTCCCATGCGTTATTCTTAACCTCTGGTCAAGCGGCAGATGCCGTCAAGAGTATGCGACATTTGAATGATTGTTTACCTCTAGTTATTGGGAGAGTAGCTCTGTAACAGGTCCCAAAGTTGCCTCCACAATTTCGAATTTCCCGCTGCATATTTCAGTGATCGGAGTTGCTATAAACAAATTTAAAGATATTTATGGATAAGACGATCAGGGCAATCGAAATAGAGTTCTGTACCTCGATCACCAATACAACGGAAATAACACCATAAGTAGTATACGACTTTGAAACCATCCACTTTATCTTTCCAGAATGCGAACGATCCACTAAGTGAGCTATCCCATTCAAGCGTATAATCCGAACCCGGATTGGACTAAACGCAAAAAAGCGGTACGTGCTTCAGAAACGGATTATCCGAATGGCCCCGATAAAAGTCGCCAGCACACCACGAGTTGGGTCGTTGCGGGTAAACGCGTTCCCCGGCGTAGCGTTCATTGTACGCAGTAATACCCGCTAACGCATTGCCCTCAAGCTCAGACGAACCGAACGTGATGTAATACTGCGGTAAAAATTATGTAAACCGATGTTTTTTGTAGCCGCGACTGGCGAGCGTCTACTGCCTAGTGCTGTAGTACTTTATTATCCGGCCGTAAAATCGTTACGATAGACGCACAACAAGGTTGATCTCGTGTTTTCTACATAAGTATTAGTAAGTAATTGCAAGTACCGTATACACTCGCCTGTAAGTCGATCCGCCTATAAGTCGACCCCCAACTTTGGCCGACGAAATCGTCGTTTTGCTCTTGACTCGCCTATAAATCGAGGGTGGAGTTTGAGGGTGCTACCCCTTCTTCAGTCATTCACGGCGATCGGCCGCCAT
>WURV02128428.1:0-19179 GCA_011762755.2 Epimenia babai
AGATCATGTTAGCGCATCCGGTTAGTAGAAATGACAGATCAAGTTTGCGCATTCGGTTAGTAGAAATGACAGATCAAGTTCGCGCATCCGGTTAGTAGAAATGACGGATCAAGTTAGCGCATCCGGTTAGTAGAAATGACAGATCATGTTAGCCCATCCGGTTAGTAGAAATGACAGATAAAGTTAGCGCATCCGGTTACTAGAAATGACAGATCAAGTTAGCGCATCCGGTTAGTAGAAATGACAGATCATGTTAGCGCATCCGGTTAGTAGAAATGACAGATCATGTTAGCGCATCCGGTTAGTAGAAATGACAGATCAAGTTAGCGCATTCGGTAAGTAGAAATGACAGATCTAGTTCGCGCATTCGGTTAGCAGAAATGACAGATCAAGTTTGCGCATCCGGTTAGTAGAAATGACAGATCAAGTTCGCGCATTCGGTTAGTAGAAATGACAGATCAAGTTAGCGCATTCGGTAAGTAGAAATGACGGATCAAGTTAGCGCATCCGGTTAGTAGAAATGACAGATCAAGTTAGCGCATCCGGTTAGTAGAAATGACGGATCAAGTTAGCGCATCCGGTTAGTAGAAATGACGGATCAAGTTAGCGCATCCGGTTAGTGGAAATGACAGATCAAGTTAGCGCATCCGGTTAGTAGAAATGACAGATCAAGTTAGCGCATCGGGTTACTAGAAATGGCAGATCAAGTTCGCGCATTCGGTTAGTAGAAATGACAGATCAAGTTAGCGCATCCGGTTAGTAGAAATGATGGATCAAGTTCGCGCATTCGGTTAGTAGAAATTAAAGATCAAGTTAGCACATCCAGTTACTAGAAATGACAGATCAAGTTAGCGCATCCGGTTAGTAGAAATGACGGATCAAGTTAGCGCATTCGGTTAGTAGAAATGACAGATCAAGTTAGCGCATTCGGTTAGTAGAAATGACAGATCATGTTAGTGCATCCAGTTAGTAGAAATGACAGGTTTAAGTGATAAACTACGATTAACCCGCGGACAACCATCAACCAGTTAGGTTTTGTCAATCAGTCCATCATCTACACGTGAAGTAATGCATTTTCAGGCATAATACTTGGATTCAATATATATAAATGAATAAATATATATATATATATATAAATTTTGACAGCATGACACTTTGGAAGTGAGTTATATACACCACGCTAATCTTATGCCTTCACAAACACGCGGGCAGGCTGTGAGTGGTCAGAACAACGCACATACGGTTGGTACTTACGCAACTTTTTGTAAGACAATGTGCATGTAGCAGACATGTTACCTCGGAGAAATACAGGCTACGTGGTTGTTCGGAAATTTGTAACTGTCTGTGAACCGAAGTGATGTCTCCTTTTTCTATTGCATTTTTCTATTTTTTCTCATGATGGCATGCACTGTTTTGGTCCAAGCAAGGGAGATAGCCATCAGCGATATGTAATGCGCTAAATCCAAAATGGACGTTGTATTTATGTCTTTATGATAATAATTGCAAGTGAAAGTGACAGTAACAGCATATATATAGTATATGGTGAAGAGGCTTGGAGAATATATTTTGTCAATGAAGAAACAACAAAAATAATAAAATAAGATAATAGGGTATTAATAAAGTGAAAATTGACGAAACAAAATTGGGGAAAAATGCCATTGGAAATTTGTCTTGATATCATATGGTGCCTAAGCATGTTAGATCACTAAATTATCAATAATATATATACCACTAAAAGTAATGTGTTTGTTTCCTACAATTCATATATGTATTTTGTAGCAATAATGCATTTATCAGAAGTGATACCATTACAACAGTCCCACTGTCAATGTCACAAATATATATTGTACAAATTGCATTGCGCATGCATGCTACTAGTATCAGTATGAATGAAATGAAATTTATTTGTTGAAAGTGTACATATTAGCAGAGCTCTTAAATACACTTTACATGAAACAATAGCCCAATGCTCTAAGACTATTATGTAATTACCTAAATTATATAAAATTAACACCTAACAGTATACAGGTAACAGATAAATGTTAGATACAAGTGTCAGCATGTAAACTACTCGAAATATTATTATAATCTTAATGTTAATCATGAATAAGATTAATGATGCACAATATAATTAACGGAAAAATTTCCATCAGCATTTCCCCAGATGTTCTCAACAAAACTAAGGATATAATAGAATGTATATATCAATGTGTACAGGTATCTTGTCGTGCTGTATAAATAAAGTTGTGCTGTAAAACAATCAACAGAAATCCACTTGGAAGTTAGCTAATGTCAACTTTCATAAGCATCTTTGTAATATAAATTTTATCTTACCATTGACTTCATTTTTCCGTGGCATTCATTCTTACTAACCTGACAAATTTATCATATCAGCACCGTCACGGTAACCATGAGTGTGAGAAGACAAAGCTTGTTTCAGATAAACGCCCCAGACCATTTCAGAGCTACGTTCTCTCCATGCCTTCATTATGGCACTCTTCACCGATAAAGTTAGTTGTTCAGTTGTGTCATCAAGCTTCATGATTGCATTGATATAAGCACATTAAAATATATTTATACACAAGTGAACAGTTGGATAAAACAATAATAATAGAAGGCAATTTAGCCTGCAATCGCAATCGAGTACACGCTAAGGCATCCCTCGAATGCGCTTAGTTATCTGTCGTGAGAATCGTAGTCTGATCAGTACCGAAGTGCATACTATGCAGCGTAGTGTTAAATGGTGAAAATGAAATGAAATATATTGGATTAAAAGTCCACTATTTGGATTGCTGTCTAGCACGCTTTACATAAATAAATTGATTATTTAAAAACATTGATATGACCTAAGCAACGTCAGAAAATAGCGCACCCGCATAAATTAACACTAAAACAGTAATGAGCTTCCTACACTAATAACTAAGAATACTGCACTCTGTTAACACATATTTCTGCGATATTCCAATGTATGTAATATCTTAAATATTATTGTATACATCAGAATTATCGTCAACTTAGGTTGCTTAAAAACACAAAACTATGAATAAAGGTTGCCTGGTGAAAATACTAGTAAAAGCCGATGATGACGATAATTGTTGATAATTTTATTAGTTGTAAACTTTAGTAAACAAGTGTGTTTTTAGTTGATTTTTAAATTGATTTATACTTCTGTATTGTCTGTATATTACCTTGAAGAGAATTGAAAAGGCAAGGAGCAGCAGCGTAGAAAGCGCAGTCGATAAAACTTACATGTTTCGTACGAGAAAGGATGAGGCTAAGTGTAGCGTTCGATCGAGTAGAACGTACAGATGAATTAATGCTGATGGCTTAAGAGAGGTAGGTAGGCGCAATGCCGTGGATGCATTTAAAAGTTAATAGAAAGATCTTAAAATTCATTAGAGACGTGACGGCTAAGCCAATGGAGCAAGCGAAGAACAGGAGTATGAGAGTGAGAGTGACAACATGTATGAGTGGGGAGCCGGGCGGCGCCTTTCTGGAGTCCCTAGAGTTTGTACGATTGAAGATTGACGTGGATGGAGTTGCAGTTATCAATTTTACCTGTGATGAATAAATGTACAAGTGTTTCACATAGTTCTGAAGATAGTTAGCGTAAGATTGATCTGATATTTCGTGAATACATCTAGCCAGATTGGAGAGCTTTGGATATCATGGGAAGTGAGCTGTTTATCAGTTGATAGTTTTGCCCTCGATAGTTACAGAGATGTCGGGAGAAGAGGCAAAAGCCGAGGAGATAAGTAAAAGTTCCGTTTTTGTTCGATTAATTTTAGTTTATTTGCGGTATTCCAATCGAATATATCATCCAGACATCAAGTATATTTTATATAGATAGAGCGTATTAAAGAAAATGGGGGTCCTTGGTTGTAAGAGGTAGCCAAAGCCGGGTATTATCGGCGTAGAACATATGATCCAGTACGTGATTTTTAATTGTGTCTCCAAGTGGAGAGTTATATATGAATAAAAGAACAATGTAATATTGATAAACAACTAAATTTATATGAAATATGGCTGCGTAAATCAAATTTCGTTGTTTAGTTGTGTTGAGTCTTCATACTCAGCGTCTATAATATACCCAATAATATGGCTTTGCATTTTCTACCTCAATAGTACTCCGTTGATCTTATTTAACACACATAAACATCCTCTCAGCTGTCATCATTATGTAGATATGTAAAATATGTTCAGAGTAGTTGGTTATTTGACGTGCCGGATGGCGCGGAGGTGCGTTGGGTATTTTGGACGGATTGCGATTGCGCATGCGCGCTGGGTTTCGCGGCTTGGGTGAGCGCAAAGTTTTTTGGTGGCACGAGAATATTGCCAGGTAGACTGATAAGTATTGTCGAGAATATTTCTAACCGGTTAGATCCAGTATGTTACAGTTTCTCCCCCTTTAAAACGGGAGTCGATCTAAATAGAACAAGTACATTATAAATCAAGCCTGGTTTCTTAGTTCTTTTCGATCTCCGTTCGTGTTCTGGACCGTAGAATGACGAATGACATAGCGAATCTTTTCCTGCTGGATGCTCTTCCGCATGCACTTGTACTTGATTGGAAAGCGTGACTGGCGTTGACTTCTTAGGAGCAGGTCATGACTGGCCGTTTCTCCGATCAACGTATTTGGGCGGCACTTTGGCACTGGGTGGTTCACCGAGTTCCACGTCTTCATTGTAGTGGGAGTCGTACATTCTTTAAAGTTCCTCCACGTGGACTTTCTGGGTCGTACCCATCTGAACGTTTTTGACTTGTACATGGCGGTGACCTAACGTCTTTGTAACTGTTGCAAGAATCCACTTACGATTTAACTTGTGGCGACTGTCTGCTGGTCCGGAGGGATGAATACTGCGTCACCAACTCGTAGTTGGGCTTGCGTCCGTCGGCCTTGGTTTATGCGGTTGGACATTGTGATTATTGTTTCTGCACGTGTCTCATTTTCTTTGGTACCAGGATGCCGATCATGGTTTTTATTCGGCGGTTGGTAAGGTCACTTGGAGAGAATCCGCGGTTGTTCGGCGTACGACGATACTGCATTATGAATTTTGTCACAGTTTGGCGAGGTGGTAGCTGCAACTTCTTTACTGCTTGTTTGAACGTCTGTACCATCCGCTCGGCACACCGTTCGTAGCGGTGTGATACCCGTGAGATGCGTGATTCATCGCTCCTTGCACCAAGTCTGGAAATCCTCGGAGGTGAGCGCAGTTACGTTGTCGGTGACAATCGCGTGAGGATACCCGAAGATGAAGAAGTCTTGTTCGAGCAGTTCTGTCGTACTCTTGGTCGAAGTTGACTGCGTCGGGTGTATGAATGGAAACTTGGAGTGCGCGTCCTCCATAATCAATCAATTGGTTCCCTTGAAGTTGATGGAATTGTCGACTAGTAGGCGACTCCATAGTTTCTCCGGTAACGTCCGTGGATGCAGTAGTGCCTTTGGTGGATTACGATGATGCTAAGCGCATTTTTGCTGTAGTGACGATTTCTTCGTCGATTCTTGGCCAGTCAACTGCAGTTCTTGCGAGGTGCTTCATTATCTCCATTCACATGTGTCCGAGGTGAAGGAGTTTCAAGACTTCTGGTCGACGTTTCGTTGGCACGACAACACGAGAACCGTAGAATAGGCACCTGTTGCGCGCGGCAAGCGAGTCCGCCAGACTCGCTCCGACTTCACCTTTATTTGAATCTTTGATTTCATTCTTCTGTGGGGATCGTGGCCTTTCCCTACTGAGGCTCTTATTTTGAGGCCATCGGTCCCGCACGTAACGTAGCGCGGTTGTAGTGACTGGATCCTTGGAGGATTCCCGTTTGGAGATGTCGGCATTCGCTGGCTTAATGTCCGTGCTGAGCTGTTGAATGGTGCAGATTATGTCCACCTCAGCGTCAACTCCATCCCCGTCAAAATTGACGTCAGAGCCGCAGGGGAGACGACTAAGTGCATCAGCGTTGCCGTGTTTCTTGGTTTCTCAATACTCGATTTCGTAGTCAAATTGACTGAGTTGCAGAGCCCATCTTGCAAGTCGATTGGCTGCCATGGCTGGTGTTTCTTTATTTGACGCGAACATTGCGACTAGAGGTTTGTGATCAGTGAGTCAGCAGGATGAAGTGTCTCCCGTACAGGTACTGGTAGAACTTCTTCAGCCCGTATATGATCGCCAGAGCCTCTCTCTTGATCTGACTGTAGTTTCGTCGAGCCTTTGTGAGCGTCTTGGATGCGTTGGCGATTAGTCGTTCACTGCCGTCTGTGGACCGGTGGAAGAGTACGGCGTCAACCCCGACTTTAGATGCATTGCAGGACATGCTACTTTGACAGTTGCGGAGATCCGAGTTTCTTCCACACTTCCGTGGAGACGAAGTTGCCCGTTGTTGCCCTGTCCAGTCCCATTACTTGACTGTGATCGGATATTTCCACTGGGACTGTAAGTTTGTTTCTCGCCGATTTTCCTTGTAGAATTGCTTGGACGACTCGTGACTTTGTAATTTCTTGCAGGTTTTTTGCCGTTTTATTCATGCATGTCGGTTTGATGTGTCCTATTTTTTCACAATTCTAACACGTCGCATTTTTCAATCGGCAGTCTGGGGCTTTGTTGCCTTATTTACCACATTACTCTCATTGTGGTGTATTTCCACTTGGTTTACTCTTGACGAAATTCGCCTTAGCAGTTGGTCGCTGGGTGTTATTTTTACTTGTCTTTGTGATTTTATGTACAATCAAACCTGCCCGAACGGCCACCTGTATTAAGCGGGCACCTGTCGTAACGGTCACTTCAAATTCCTCCCGACATGTACACTAGTCAAAATGTCGAACCTGGATTAAACGGCCACCTGTCTTAACGGCCACTTTTTCGTGATTTCCGTAAGTGGCCGCTTAATAGAGGTTTGACTGTACTTCCGAGGTCTCTCCGCGGATGGTTTCTTTGACTGCAATAACACTGTCTTCGATCTCCTGTGCTTTCTTAACACAGTCCACGAAGTTACCAGTGTCGTCCATCTCACGTAATATCGCTTTGAGTACTGCCTCATTTTAACGCAGCAAAGGAATTTAGTTTTCAATGCATTGTCCTATGGATCAATATTCGCATTTCAACGACTCGTAGCGAATTCTCTGTTTTCTAACTGTTTGATAGACTCACCCGATTTTCGGCTAAGATCCGACCAGAATTTGTGTCATTATCGCATTACGTACTTGGCACTGCTGAACTGTATAGGGTTAGGTTTAGATGTGACGATTTCCTCCATGGTAAGATCGTTGATGTCTTTTTTATATTTTTCTGTTCAGACAGTGTTTTCAGCATGTTGTAGATTTCCGTTGACTGGCTTGTCAAGAAGTGCTAAGCTCGTCGACACTCTAATATACTAATAGCATTGCAGTGTGTTAAAAATCCTCTGTAATAGTCTTTACAGAGTTCGTTGTCGGTGTTAGAAACTTCGAATTTCGGCGCTGCCGTAGAGGTTGTTGTAGTTGAAGTTTTCTGAGCTGCTTTTTTCAGCATATCGCTGTTCCACCGCTTCTTGACGTTTTCGATGTCATCCATTTCTCGTTTGTGTTGCTCCTGCAACATCTGGATAATAGAGTTGAAGTCTTCTACCATTGTTGTCAGTGTTTACCGGTAATTGAGTCTCAATAGACGATATCAGCGGGGACGAGTTGTCTTGGACGACGAATTCGAAAGTCCACGGTGCCGATATTTTCAATGATTTAACAGCTCGCAGTACCCGCGGCGCCAATAATGTTATATTTAAATTTCCCATGTTGAATTAAAACTAACCCCAAATATACTGAAAAATACGACTCGGTGTTAGTACTCTATCTTTAATTATACGAGTAATCACAAAGTAATAACAATCTTCAACAATCTTCAACACTAGCAGTTACTAAACGGTTACACGCAATAGGAACCTAACCAGTAAAGTGTTATTCCATCGTTTAAAACGCGATGTTAACTTTTACAACTTGTACGATTAATTGGAACGTAGGAATTTGAGACACCGACTTTTTATGAGCTACGGGGCAGAATTTGGGACTCGATGGAACAAAGGAATATTCGATATGACGCAATTTCGAAAGAATAAAAATATTGAACCAATCAGAGTAACGTAGGTCTGGCGCGACATGATTGAAACGTTCGCGAACAATCGAGGGGATTCCCGTGTGCGGGGAGAATATTCATAACCGGTTATATACAGTATGTTGCACTTACGCAGTCCTATTTGTACACTAAGATATTAACACAATATCTTCGAAATTTTTTTAAAATACAGAATTCACATGAATACGCAATAATAAATATATTCCTATATAGCGCTGGAGCATGCAATATAATGATAACAACTGTCATGTAAAAGTGGTTTTAGTTCGTGCTCTAACCTTACTAAAACATTCCCACTGACCGCATAAAAAGGACTGTCTTTTTTTGATTGCTAGACATACGAAAGTAGGTTCCGTATATCTTTGGAAAATTAACATTCTTGGAATAAGGCGAATGCTAAGACAATGACAATGAAAAGCGAGTTCAATAAAACTCGCGAGCACTTGAGCAGATGAGTCAATTGATATTAAGAATTCATGCATACCGCGCGTTAGTTCTCGAAACACATAAAACGTTTACATAACTGAGGGGGAATTTGCTATGATCTATAAATGGCTTGTTAAATTATTTACGTAATATTTTCTTTCCGCTACATTGTTAAGTAAGCCGAGGCAACCACCCCCCACCCCCTACCCCCGGAATCAGGTATGAACATAACCCTTAGTGATTATGTAATCGCTATGACGTATCTTATAAATGTGAACATTGAATCCGCACTGCAAGAAGACCGTTCAAACTGCTACAATTCACAGAATTTACAGTAAAACACTGTTCGGTTCGTAGGTACTGCAGGGAGATGCAACAACCTACAAGATGCATGGGCTCGGTAAAAAGCCACAAGAATTTACCGCCTGAAGCGTGCCTAGACTCGCCTTAAAAGCCACAGTCTCTTGCTCGTTATGGGTGGCCTACGTGTGTGGAAACCGGACCGACTTATATAATCATGATAAAGATTATCCATTTAATCAATTTTATGAGTCGTTCATTCGGTAAGTTACCTATATCTATTTCCGTGTAGCTATTAACCACCATCATACTGTCGTGTGGAGGCACTTTCAAGTATTGCGTTTATTTTACGGATATCAAATGTGACCTCGAATACCTTGCACCAGCAGACCGTCACGGAAAAACACCGTTGCAATTCTGAACGCGATGTTTACGTACAGCGCTATGATGCGTCTAGATGACAAGGTCATATTGCGAAAGGTCTTTATAGTCGATTAAATTTCCTCTAAGCGAGATCCATTACGCACTTGTCTCGTCCCGACGCAGGGTAAATGTATTTTTGAATCGACCTTTAAATGTCAGCTTCGCTCAATATCCTCACAAGTTATCGTCAGGCGTGTTTTATGTTAAGCCCACGTGACTTGTGATAAATGGTAGCTTTTACATTAATTAGCGACAGCACTTAGCTATGTTTAGTCACGTCAGAATGATGTCAGGCGACAATACTTACACAATGGAACGTTCCTATCCCGCGAAACACATGATGTCATTCACTCGTAGCAGGTCACTGATGCTCGAAGTCATATCAGAGCTATATTACTGAAACGACAACCCATAAGACCAGTAACGTACTCTAAATCCTTTAAAAAGCGTTTCTATAACTAGGCATACTGTTCATCATTCCGTCCTCATTCGAGCTTAATCTTGGTATAACTTTTGACAATCACCCCATATTCAAATCACATACAATTATATTGTAATTATATTGAATATAATAAAGCTGGTTATTTCCATTTAAATTACATGAGATCAATTTCAAGGTATCTTCCCAGGACCTAATCAAAACCTTAGTACATGCATTTGCCATATCCAGAATAGATTACTGTAATTCTATATTAAGTAATTTTAACACCTCTGCCATTAATTAAATATAGAAATTATATAACAGCGCTGCAGCCCGCCGGCCTACATCAACACGTAGATTGAGAACACATCACCCCGCGCTCATCTATCTCCACTGGCCGCTACTTCACTTACGCGTAAAATACAAGTCGTAATCTTCACTACAAATACCTGCCCACACTGTTCCGCTCTATCTATCTCAACTCGTAACCATATACAAACCAATCACAACTACCTAACAATCTAACCCACTACGACTTACTGCCCCCCCCCCCCCTATGAGACGGGTAAACTTTGGTCACGGAAATTTACCTATAATTCTGCCTCTCTTTTCCACTCACTACCACCAGGTATTCGGAACTTTGATACACTTTTAATACAAGACAATTGTATACTCTTCATACTAATGCAATTTTTTAAGCTATACTTTTCTATCACAGATTTATCGTTTTCCTACATGTATGTGTAAAATATTTTAATAATTTATAACATTTTGAGGTATTAGAGTGTTTGAACTTTTATGTTGCATACTTATCAATTAATAATAAGAAACAGAAGGTAGTATCCTAATGCTCACATAACACCAAACACCATACACGTGTGATTGGAGACAGAGACCCCGTCAATGACCACAAATCCGACCTCCACCACTAAATTCATGAAAACCCCGTTGGGGAACATGTCAGCATTCTCGGACATTCCATGGTCGCCCTTCCGGTCGCCGTTCTCAAAAAACGTTAGCACCAACAAAAAACCAGACAGAGAAACTTGCCAACCAAAAAATCATCAATAAAATGAACTGAGAAGATCAAAGACTTAAGTTATTTAGGATTTTTGGCGCACCATCGGGATTAATCCTCCGTAATATCTCAGTATATGCGTATGTAAATACGCAACAAGTATGTAAATGTCTGTTTTACTTATTCTCACTCATCACTCATTCACCCGATGAAGCATGCCTTGTGTCTGCGAAAGCTCATGTTTCCATAAGATGTTGTTCGTCTTAGAAGGCGCAACTTTTTTCTTATTATTTACTGTTTTTGGATAGACTAACAGTGTCACCCAGGACAAAAATGGCCTACCAATCCCATTTATTCGTTTTCTCTAAATAGCTGAAGATAATTTTCACGTACATAATTTTCTCGACTCTCACTTAACGGCCGAGCAATATGATGATTGACGATGAATAAACTCGATACCTAAGAAATTAGGTAATAAATTAGAAATATTGGATCTTTGCACCACATCTTCATTGCTAAATAAGATAATAGTAGCTATAGACAAGAAAAAGATCCCCGGTTTGGTCTGTAGCCCGCAACGCATGACCGGTAATAATTCCAAAAGAGCCTGTGGCCGCGTGCTACGTGCGTTGGGTCGGTTTGTGATATTTGTTTATGGAGCTACGGTGGTAAATATTAGACATTTGTATTATTCCATTTTATAATTGCGTTATTAATATGAAAGTACGGTGCGCTGGAATGGCGGTACACTACCATTTAGCGGTAGTGTCAATAATTACCATTCATTTTGATAGGACACGTTCATCCTGTCTGTGTGTGTGTCCGTGTAGAGAGTGCAATAGTATGGACTATTGTTAGAATTGCACAAGTACCACTTACTAAGTATTTCTTTATAATCATATTGAATGGACTATTGTTAGAATTGCACCAGTACCACTAACTAAGTATTTCTTTATAATCATATTGGATGGACTATTGTTAGAATTGCACCAGTACCATTAACCAAGTATTTCTTTATAATCATATTGAATGGACTATTGTTAGAATTGCACCAGTACCACTAACTTAGAATTTCTTAATAATCATATTAATGTGGTGGTACTAAGGGTAGCCAATGTGGTTCAATTAATAGCTGGAGAGAAATGCACGGAAAAACTTATACCTCTGATGGGACTCGAACCCACGGCCTCCAGAAAACCGGTCTGGTGTTCTACCCACTAAAAGTTTTTCCAAAATGTTTTGAGAATTTCAGCACAAGTGAAATATGTAGGGATAGCCGCGTTAGTCTGTAGATAAATAAGAAATCGAAGGACAACACCTTTTAAGACTAACTATAATTTATTTCACAAACTTTCGAATATAAATATTCTTTATCAAGTGGTATAAATATTCTTTATCAAGTGAAACAGGTGTATAATTATTCAAGTCTATAGAGTCCCCGGATTTGACGAGTGGAATGACCTTTACAACTTGTAAATGATTGGGGAATATGCCAGATCGAAAAGACAAATGACATATATAACGCGGCGGGATAAGCTCATACTTTAGCTGTTTTACTAACGACATGTTTAATTTTATTGCCGAAGGAAGTCTTCGGTAAACATTCGTGAATGACATTATATAGCTCATTGTGTGAGACAGGCTGTGGAAACATTCAATTATTACAACTGACATTTATCAACGTGATGTTAATGGAGGGAGCCAATGTGGTTATCTGAAGAGTTGGAAAGAAATGCACAGAAAAAACCTATCTATACCTCTCTTGGGGTATAGGTTTTTTAGTGCATTTCTCTCCGACATTTATCAAGTACTTCGTACAATCCTCATCATTTATTACGCGGATCTTGTTTGCCGATATTAGAGAAAAAGTTGTTGAAGCCATTTGCGATTACTTTTGACCATCAATGAGTTTCTTATTACAATATCTTTTATTTTTATACCTGTTTTCAGCGATGTATGATCTATTCGACAAAAACTTCTTGTACAATCCTTGTTTTTTGCGATAAGCATTTTCTATCCAGGTGTCATCCAAAGTTTACTATTCTTTTCTCGTTTATTCTAATCCTTTTATTTGGGGCGAATATTTTTCAAAATACTATCTCAAATACCATAAAATATGCCATACACGGTATTCAGATCGGTCATGGATAATAATTGCTCGCAGTTTTGGGCACCTATTGTAACAGTTAGTTCTCTGTAATTTGCCTTTGATCACATCCACATTGCATTTGTCGGTATTTACAGTAAAAATGTATATAATATATGCAAATGGTGTGATATATCGTTGATTATAAGAGCTATTTAGAGAATGACGCAATTCAATAGTATTATATGTTATCGTTCAGCGTTGCGCCATGGTTAGTTCTGTTGGTCTATTGATCAAAGCGTACAAGCCTACACTAAATACATGGTCAATGAACTGCTTACTGTCGGGATGAGAATCTATTTTCAATAAATCAATGTTAACATCACCAAATAAATATGTCGTCTTATTCTTGGCTCTATCCAATATTGCAGATATATTATCATATTGGCATTTGGTGTTTTATACACGCATCACATGTTGATAGATTTATACATGCTAAGTCGACCTTAACAAATACACTTTCAAAACAGTTATTAACTCGTAATGAGAGATTACCTTATCTTTTGTGACAAAGTTTATCGCTGAAGAAAACTGCTACTCCCCAACTCCCCACCCTTATCTTTGCGACAGGCAAAGCAACTATCGTTCCCTCCAATATTGAACATATTACATTCGTCGTTAGTTAACCAAGTCTCACTATTGGCAAAAATATCAAAAGAATAAATCAATTCTTCAAGATAGTATTTAAGGTTTTTAAAGTTACTTTTAAGACTCCTGGCAATGAAATGTATGATAGAAAACTTCTTTCTTGTTTTGTCAGAGGAGGTGATAGATTTATGGAAGTAGGTATTGCTCTAGGTGTGGTGAGATATGTCAGAGGAACCGCTACATCTAATAATTGTAGAATATCTCACAGAATCCCATGGATGAAATGAAATGAAATGAATGAAATGAAATTTATTTGTTTAAAGTGTACTTATTAGCAGAGCTGTCAAACACACTTTACATGAAACAATAGCCTGATGGTCTAAGACTATTATGTAATTACTTAAATTATAGAAAATTAACATCTAACAGTACACAGGTAATACAGATCAATTAGTTAGATACAACTATGTACATTTACAGTGAGCATGAAATGGATAACAATGTTGTATAATACAGTGGAAAGTAGAACAAATATCGAAAAAAGGAAGTCCTATGCAGGCAAAGTTGCCATTGTCATAGTCGTAGTCCAAATTGTCCATTCACTAAGTGTTATATAGTATATGGCAGGTTTAATGGGATTTTATTCAGTACTTTTTCAACTGCTAACTCCACCACCAGTGAAATTTCCTTCATCATTAGTAGATGGACAATAATTTGTCATATTAGGAAAAATAATAATAGCGGGAAAATTCTAGCTGATGTGCTGGTCCAAAGTTTCAAGGCCACATCTTCAGCATGATTCGACCAAATGGTTTGTGGCGAACAACTCTCTCGCTGCGAGATGGAAAAGGATTTGCCTTTCAACAAGATTTTCTATGTCATGCACAAGATGCATTCATTAAATATCAAATTTTTTTATTAGAAACAATTTTGTTGCTCAGCTGCTTTCCTTTCATCCAATTAAAAGTGCCCATTTACTAATTTTCTTCGTAAATCGTTCAAGTTCGATGAAAACTATGGCCAAAATTGCATTACAATAACGTCTGTCAACTTTTAGAGAGTGAAAGAGAGTTTTTGCATCGATAATGTGTCCTTTGTTTTGCTCATCCAATAATTCTTTCCTAATGTCCAGTAACAAAAACTGTGTGTGTGTGTGTGTGCACCATATTTTATCAGATTGATCTAAAGTACAAGCTATCTATTAATATTTAATATCTTATATCGTCAACAGGTATCATGTCCCCTGTAAAAATGCTAGATTTTGACACAACATGGGACATGGGACAAAAAAATTGCCCATTCAAAATTGCTTTTCTATGTGGAAAGATGTACAGAAAGATTTCATCATACTGAAGATGAAATTTTTCAGAAGTAACTTCTATTGTAAGTATAGAAAAACTGCATCGCACTTAGAATCGAACTTATAAATAAAATTATATTAATTATAATCTTCTACTGTATGAAATATGGTCGGTTGAGTACGACTTTGTCACTGATGTCACTAACAGGTCTCGTGCCTTACGAACCCGAGATTGTACAGTTAGCTGATGGTGAGGTCATTGTGAGTCGTACCTGGCCATGCTGCGGTATGGACGTTACCTGTGGTAAAGGCACTGATATCTTCTACGGGCCATGGGCCGACAGACAAAGGTCAAACTTGACAGCATAGTTTAGTCATGTTTATAAGATATGGATCTCACTCTGTCTATCACTATATACTAGTCTATATATACATATATGTTACATATATGTAGATAGACTTTTAAAAGTAGATGTAGTAAATTTGTCACTCGTTTGTGTCTGTATTCTGATTTGATTGTGCCGGTTTATTTTTTATTGGGTTGCATCTAAAATTCAATTACGCTATCCCTCATTTTAGTTATTTAAGTTGGTCTTATTCGAACGTACTCATAGACAAAAAGAGGTTGTGTAAAAGGGTAAAATATCTTTTCCCTTGGCTATCACTACCTAAAAACTAAACCTTGGCATAAAAATCTACTCAGAAAGATGTAATATATGGTGTCATTTTGATTATGAAAATATTTTTTTAAAACGTATTCGGTCTCGCGTAACTCTTGCTTTATTCCTTGTTGTCATTATTTATGTTTTTTGGTTCTACTAGATTGATTAATATTGTAAAGTGTCGTAGGCATCATCTTGTTGTAATGACCAAGGGATAAAATGGCTCTTAAAATAAAACTTCATTATTATTATTATTAACTCCATTATTATCATGTTTGAGTAATACGTTGAACTGAATCACCACAGGGACTACTTGTGGAAGATGTTTCTGCCGGCAGACTACGAACTTCTCGAGGAGACTAAAGTGTCCGAACCTGGCCAGACCAGGCAACATCGAAACTTTGAGTTCAAGATGAACCTCATCACCAAGGCTGTATGCGACATTCTGTTTACGAAAAACAAGGTCAGCTGAAATGAGGTCACTTAAAATCAAATTTTGTTAAAATGAGGGCAATTAAAATGAGTTCATTAAAAATACGAGGCATCCAAAATGAAGCAAATTATAACAAGGTCGGTAAAAACATCGAGAAAAAATGTTAGTTAATAACAGAGTAATAGAAAAATTGTGCAATAACGAGATTACTTCAGAGCATGACAAACATAAAAAATGTGAGCATGTACGTAGTAATTGCTTGGATTTTAGATTTTTCAGCCTCAGCGTGATCCATGTATCAAACTGGCCTAAACTAAGTGTGTTGTTCAGCATAATGTAGGCTGCCTGTGGGCGTCTAGAACCAGCGGCGTGTATGGATGATGGTATACTCTCTGCCAGGTTTAATCGTTTTCACGATGTTTTTTCCACTGTAATAACAAACAAAGTCTTATCCGGTTTTCTTTAACCACAGCCAACTTAGGCTAGTTTTGTAAAGGGCCAGTGATGGCCTAGACAATGTCTAAATTCTTCAACGACTAAGCGTGAGTTATTAGTGGAAAAAGGGTAGAGGCGAGATTTCAGTGGTACTTTTTAGTAATTAGATTTTAGTCGCACTTACAATTCTCCAAGGCTAAGTTCATGCAGAAAAAGTAAAGGAGAAAATGGTGGTGCATTGAATGAGAACTTGCTGCAGGAAACGCAGGCAATCCACCTGAACTTTGGCCAGGGTACGTATATTGAGTCGACTATCCCATTAATGACCGAGGAGACGGGCTACACGTCCAAGATCAACGGTCAACTCATGTTGCTTAATGGCACGACTAGTCTCAAGTACAGCCCGTTTATTGACTGCGAGACATTAGAGGTAACAGCCCGATTAATATTGTAGGTCATAGCCCAATTAACATCAGAGGTAATAGCCCAATCAATATTTGAGGTAACGGCCCAACTAACATTAGATCTAAGGGACTATTAACATTAGAGGTAACGGCCCAATTAAGATTAGAGGTAGCAGCCCAATTAACATTTCAGGTAGCAACCAAATTAATATTGGAGTTAACGGTCTAATCAACACTAGAGGTAATAGCCCAATTAACATTAGAGGTAACAGCCCAATTAACATTAGAGGTGACAGCCAAATTAGTAGTATGAGGTGAAGCCATGGGTATAATAGGGGTAGGGCCGTTTGTGAAACTTGAAATTAATAACAATAGGTCCTATACTGCATTACGTAACAGTGAGAAAAATCAAAATACGTACCATGTCATGTACTAGTGTATTTCAATATGTAAACACCAGTGTACTACTCTATACACTCGCATACAGCATACAGTAATATACTAGTATACCGTAAGCGCTAGTACACATCTCTGTACCAAAGTACTGCCCTATATACCTCCCTGTGTACCGCGCTATGTACCTGACCTTATACTAGTGTATCATCATATGGAACCGCCATACCATACACCGCCATACCAAAAACATGCAAAAAACTGTCTTTAGTTCGCCGTAACGGCCAAGTTTCCGTGTGTATGGAATGACCATCAAGACTGGACACTCGATGTGACCGCATGCAAAGCTACCTTGTGGCTCATCTACCAACATACACACTATCTCTCCGGTTAGTATGGCGTCTGACCGTTACACCGGTCATCTATGAGTTCACGATTAATACCGATATAATGTATATATACACCACGTTTCTGCGCCGTGTGTTTGAATAAGCAGATCGCGTGTTTTCATGCCCGGACTACTCTTTAATGACCTCCACCTGGAACATTAAATCTAGGACCGTCGCATAACTTACAGATCTCATGAACGACTGGGCCAGCAAGTCACCCCCGGACCTCTACGCATTCGTGCCATACACATGGACCATTAACCTCCTTATCAAACAATTCGAGTTGATCACTCTCGCCAATGAGTTCAACTGGATCGACACTGCCACCGCCCAACAGCAGAACGCGCACCTCGCCTTTTGCGGGGACATGCTTGACCTCTCCGTCCAACTCCCATTCATCGACTTTCTCCCGACGCTTCTGCCTCTCAAGATTTTTATTCGGGTATGTATACTGTACTTAGAGCGAGGCATATACATCATTATGTACTCACCATTGCTCAGAAACTTCCGGGTGGTTTCTCCCTGAGCAGATAAAGGAAACAGGTGAGGTTTTGGCGCTATTTTATTAATGCCGATTAATGTCTGTCGGACTAAAAAATTTCTTCATTATACCCCCCTAAGTTGTAACATAACCCACTTCAATAAAGACCCTTCTCAATAATCAAGCAGGACAATCTGGCTCATTTCCTGTTTGGCAAAAAAATTACCACCCCACCGTCTCTGACGGGCATTGGCAGTATCCAATGCCCTTTTTATTATGGACCTTTTTGCCAACTTTATATACTGGTAACAGCGCATTTGTTTAGTATGCCTCTTGTTCCGGAGCATTGCTGCACCATGTTGAATATTTATTTTTTTTATTTATTTATGGGCTGATTTCCGAGGTAATCGTTGTTGTAGGCCAATTTCATTCATGACCTTTTACAAAGCTAGCCTATGTGGTTAACACGATAATTTGATTAGCCTCACTTATATAAGGGGTGGGGGAAAACACCTAATGTGAAAAACCAACCAAGTCTGACAGCTAAGCGACTTAGAGGTCATATATAGAGCATCTGAAGCACAGCAAACATCACAGGGAAAAAGCCCTAACAGAACCACACTGCAAGGGCTACCCAGACCCACGATGGGCAATTGGATTTAACGTGTTTTCAGCCCGAAAAACTCCACAGCATACTGGTTAGAGCGGGATTTGAACCAGGCACTCCTGGATTCAAAGTCCAACGCTCTAACCATTACGGCAGCTGCCAGTTGCTCCCTCCACGTTGAATAACCCTCAGGTGGAAACTGTCGACTGCTGCATCTATCTCCCGGAATGCAACACAAGTCGACACACGGCCAAGACGCTCGGAGAAAACGCAAAGATCACGGACCGTGAAGGTAATATCATGACCGAGCCATTCTGCTACAACAAAGAGGGAAAATGGCGCAGTTTCACGGCCGGCAGGTGAGACAGCTCGTGTATCAGTTAATGGACGCATTTTATCGCACTCTACTTCAAAATAGATCCGATACCTGTCACCATAATTTTACTGGAGTCATTTGGTGGACGTGTTTGATCATGCTCTACTTTGAAATAGATCCGATACTCATCACTGTAATTTTACTGGTGGACGCGTTTTATCGTGCTCTTCAAAATAGATCTGATATTACTTTGAAATAGATCCAATACTCATCACTGTAATTTTACTGGTGGACGCGTTTTATCGTGCTCTTCAAAATAGATCTGATATTACTTTGAAATA
>WURV02128539.1:6179-19179 GCA_011762755.2 Epimenia babai
GAGTTAAATGATATATCGGAGCTAGTATTCGGTGATACTTAATAAATAATGATATATCGGAGCTAGTATTCGTTGATACTTGATAAATAATGTTATATCGGAGCTAGTATTCAGTGATACTTGATAAATAAATGATATATTGGAGCTAGTATTCGTTGATACTTGATAAATAAATGATATATCGGAGCTAGTATTCGTTGATACTTGATAAATAAATGATATATCGGAGCTAGTATTCGGTGATTCTTGATAAATAAATGATATATCGGAGCTAGTATTCGGTGATTCTTGATAAATAGTGAATACTCGTGACTTGAAAAATATGATTTGTGATTCTTAAACGCTAAGAATAACTCCTGATCTAATGTGATGGAGTGTGACAAGTTGTCTCTATTACGCATTAACAGGAGGCTTCCCCCCCTTCACACGTGCTTTACAGTAGTAAATTCAGTGATGTGAGTGATCGAATAGCCAGTGGTACAGAATCAAACTGAGGATCCACGGGTCATACGTTCGATACCGTTAGTTTTTCCGTACCTACGCGCACTGATGCGCGACCAACCTGCGACGTTGCTCCAGTTGGGGGAGTCGATGGTGCGGGAGTGGGCACGATCATTGGTGCGGAAGTGGGCGCAGTCGCTTGCGCCGTAGTGGGCGTGGTTAAGGGCGTGGTAGTAGCCGGTCGTCGAGGGACGGTAGAAGTCCCAGTGGATGTGGTAGATGGTGTCGATGGGGTCGATGAGGTCGATGCGGTAGTACTGGCAACGGTGCCCATCGGTGGCACATTCGACACGTTTATTTGAGCCTGCAACATAAATAAGTGTAACCAGTTTGCTAACATAAGGAGAAGCAGTTAGTCGAGTGGTAGTGCATTGGACTCGTAACCGAAAGGTCGTGAGATCGAAACCACCCACTGGTCGACTTTTCCGCGATGATCATCAAGTCATTTATCCCCGATTGTTGGAGTATATCCAACTTTAAAATGGGTAGTAGACATTTGTTATCACCTTCAATGGGTGATATGCGTGTATCGAAGGTATTGTATCTGCGCTGAATACAGCTGCTATAAAAATTCATTGTAAACTGCATCTGAGAGCTTCAGCTGATACCTGCGGTCTATAAATGTTGTACTTCACTTTTAACATTTAAAAGTCTAGGTGTATTTCGTATAAAACAGTAAAGTGCTATGTTTTGCAAATATAAGAATCTAGCTAAATCTTACATTTAACAAACAGCAATCTAATTGCGTTGAAAGTATATCGAAAAAGCTCTAACTATGTTATAGACATTTGAAATATATATCTGAGCAGAAAACAAATACAAATCAGGCCAGATAAAAGATTTGGTCATATTACAAATTTAAGGAAAAAAATTTAGTCACAGTGTCGACAGTTGATATAGCCATATAACAAAGAGAGCCATAGATGAAAGGGAGGTAATGACATGTATTACATATAAATGGAAATGTGGTCACATTTGACATGTATCTAAAACACTATATATAGTGTTTTAACTATAAAGTAGCCTTTACCAATAATACAAAACAGTAATAAAGAAATGCCACTGCTATAGCGAGTAATGAATCAAGTAACTTGCCTGTATAGGAAACGACTGTTGTATAATTGCCGTAGTGACATGGTGTACTGCCATGTATCTGGGTGGAGCCTGTGTCAGGTCGGTGGTCATGTCACTCAAGTTGTGGTAGCAGTGGCTCATATAATGCAGAATACTCGTCACGTCATTCACCAGCCGCTCATTCCTCTCCGTTTCCTCCTTTACACAATGGAAAATTCCATTAAAGAGAGCACACTGTATAATGATGGTGGGGAATGGAAAAAACCGCTCAGCACGTGATTCAAATGTTCAGTTCAACTAGTTGCTTTTACAATGAATAATTTTATTGCAAAAACTACATTGAACAATTATAGAAAGTTACGGTAAATAAAAAACAAAGTTATTCTAAAATTACAAATGGCATGACGATAGTATGAATGTATAAATATATATAGATATAGACTGGCGTGTACTCGTTCTGTAGACCATCATGAGCCCTTTACAAAGCTAGCCTATGTATGCTGTGGTTATGACAATTGGATTAGCCCCTTTTGCTGTTGTATGGATAATGCCATATTGAAAACCACTGAACCACAGACTGGTCCATTCAAACCACTGGTTCTAAATGCCAATTAACCACCTACGTGTCGCACACTCAGCTCTACGTGATGTTACGATAAGTGAAGGTAAACACCTTATTGACTAACTAACTTTATGATTAACACGATCTTTCTTTCGTATACTTTATCAGGTGCATATCTGTTATAGTTGAAATGATGAGAGAAGGGGAGGTAAGCGCAATAGATATCATCAAGAGTAGACGAAACACAACCATGTCAGAAGTCCTAACATAACCACGCTATAGGGTACCCAGACCCCTATAGGCAAATGGGATTTATAAGACACGTGTTCCTAGGAAAATGCCACATGTAGTATAGAGACTGGACCAGGAATTGAACGAGTGTCTTCCGTAACCACTTCTCTAACTGGTCCACTAGCATGGAATCATCAGTAGACAGTACATTTATATTACAAGAGACCAACCCAACGACAGTATCTGCCAAATGGCAGACCTCTGTGATAAACGATTCTAGAGATTTTTTGTGAAAATGTTAACATCGGATGGACGGACGACAGATGAACTCCGATCAGAAAAGTTCACCGATTCAATACATTGAATATAACAAATATCTTGATGGAGGCAAAAGACAACAGAGTGGTTAGATTTCTAAACTAAATAGCTACCACTACTCATTTTATGGCTTGAAAAAAAACCATAATAAATATTAAAATTTCTCCAACACATAAAACTATGAATATGTGCCATTACGACCGCACCGTGCTGAGTGGGGCGTCATCTCTGAGAAGATCTCGGTATCTCTCGAGGTATGGCTGGAACCTCATGTTCACAGTGAATAGCTCATCCAGGAGTGTGGCTACCTCACCCGTGGGCAGGCGTCTGCAATAAGAACTTAGATAGACACTCCGCAGGATGCATCACAAACGATCATGGCTATCCAAACCAGTAGCAATCCGCCAATATGAAGCATCGACGAGAAATCCCTACCATTTGAACTAATAATTGCACCGTCATTTTTATAGGGTATACCAGTATATTGCAGATATTTTTGCGTAAAATTTACATACTTACGTACATATTTATAACAAGTCCACCAGAGCAACAGCAATAGAGTGCAAGGCCATGATATACAATGGTGATACACGTGGCTATGCGACTGCAGATCCAAAATATCTATGTGCAGATGTAATGAAAGACAAAAATATGAGTCTGGGAATATATGATACTATTGTTTACTATTGTTCAATCAATGTGGGAAAGGGGCAGATTTATTGATCAACCCTAGGAATGATTCAACTTGAATCTATTTAGTGCACACCATGTTATAAAACTCTAGTACAGTCTAGCGCCGTTAATCCGGTGACCGTTGTTCCAGATTTACCAGTACTCCGCAGACTCTTCATAGGGAACGGAATGTCCCTTACATATTCGTGCTCAATACCCCAGATATCCATACAAAAAGTAGTTAAATCTTTATCTCTCACTCCAGTAGTCTGAACACTGACCAATGCTTACATTCCAATTAGCAATTTTCACTTCAATCAAAAGTAGCCAGTGTATTATTTTACGACCGAGAGGCAAACACACCATTGGGTGCGTCTAGCGAAATACGCTAAACGAACGTTGACGACAGTTCACCGCTGGCTGTCATTAAGCTAGGAACACTCCTATGGCAAATGGAGAAATTGTGTTTATTTTTTAGCAGAACCCTCAACATTACTCCACCGAGTTTGTATGAGTTCGTAGATTTTTTTCAGAGAATACTAAGAGATTTCATATACTGTATGTGGTCAACACCACCCGGGAGCATATGATTGCAGACTTTTTCTCAGAGATTAATAAATAATTTAGCACATTATATTTCAACGTATTTCTGCGTGTGATAATTATACTCTCCATCCCTGGTGCTTCATTAAACCGAGTATTCGTTAGTCTTGCCAAATTAGTTTGGCACAAAGCCGTTCCGACTAACGGTGCTGGACTGTGTAATCAATAAACCCACGCGATCGGAGTGGATGTTGCTGAAGTTCCATTCGCCTCACTGGATGACTGGCCAGCATCTGTAGCTAAACTTGTTGCATCTGTGGTATCCATGGGTGTCTGGTCATCGGACGCTACCGATGCCGATGGATTCTGATTGAACAGACACCCGAGGTTTTATGAACAATTTCAACGTATTTTTTATGTAATCGTTTTTATGTACTAATGCTGATAAAACTCTAAATGCGTATATAGAAAGTAAGGAGTGGGGGGACAATAATCTTTATATATCTACATGATGATACAAACATTTATGATATTTCAGAAAGTTTCCAACCAACAGATGTGAGTGATAGACAGTACCAGGTAAGTTTTTCATAATGTCTACATGAGACATCGGCCCAGTGGCTGTTTAAATACAATCGTTATAAGATCAATCAAAATAGGCTTTGATCTGAGAAATGTAGAAATTAAACTGTGTTTTGGGATGTTCGTGAAAATTGATTATCTTTCTATTGTGAAAACCATCTTCCAACATCGAAAGTAAATGTCATTGATTGATTTCACATCGAGTCTTTTGAGTGTATGTCAAACCATAGTGAATTTACAACATTGTTGAACGTCATGAATTGAACTCACGTCAAGTCTGTCGAGTGTATGTCGAGCAATAATGAGTTTACAACAAAGTTGAATGTCATGAAATGAACTCACGTCGAGCCTGTCGAGTGTATGTCGAGCCATAGTGAGCATAGCTCGAGCCACTGTTAGTCGTTGAGCTGATTGACTTGTACTGCCGGGAATGCCGGGAAGATTGATACGCACATCGACGGCGGCAACGTCTCCCTGTAAATTTAACACTGCGGCCATATGGGGTGGGATACAAGTGTCAAAGGTATCGTATCTACGCTGAGTAAAGCTGCCATTGACATTCCTTGGACCGCATATGAAAGCCTTGGCCAATAGTTGCGCTCTTTAAATGTTGTACTTGACCAATAGATGAGACCACGCCACACTGTTAGCCATCGTATATGGTCAAACAGATGGCTTTACACAAAACAGTATTTGACATCAGTTAATGAAAAAAGGTCAAGAAGGCGGGTGCAAAATCTTGCACAGTATTAACTAAGTTGATGCAGACAGAAACGTCTGATGTGGCACAAGTGACCCTCCAAAGACAACCAGTAATATCAACAACGTAGGCTGATACTTCGTGCCACAGTTCCCCCGTATGTCTTGGAAGGTTTGGGAAACTACAACTGCCGCGCCAAGAATTCTATATACGCCATAACATGTACTGAATGTCCCGACGCAGTATACATTGGACACACATCCAACAGCCTACAAAAAGGAATGAATAGTCACTGAAAAGACATCAGAGACAAAAACCTATTCAAACCCGTAAGTGAAGACTTTCTCTAAGACCTGACCATGCTATTGTCGACGACTTCCAAGTCACCATTGTCAAATCATGGAACTACAAAAGTAAACTTGATAGAGACATTGATGAATTAAAAATTATCACCAAATTGTCATTATCACCAACTGTGTTGCTAAGGGTCTCAATAGAGATTTAGGATTCCTAGCCCACTACCGAGATTAGGCGTCTAGTGTTTCATACATCTGCCTTTTATTTATATATATCTAGATTTACACAAATTTTCCATCATTCACCTGATGAAGAATGTTGTAACATTCGAAAACTTGTGATCTATATCTCGGCAGTGAGCCATAAGGGTGTTACCACTTCTATTTGCTTATATTTGAACTGACTCGCACGGCTACTACAATGAATGTTAATAAGGGTAGCCATTTGGGATGTGGGTTTCTCACCCATTATTTAACTGAATAGTTGCATTGGGTGCAGGAGGAATATCTCCGGTAGGTGACGCTGTTTTTACAATGAGCCCAGAAGTCTTTTCCGCAGTTTGACAGTAACGTTATCATTACGTAAACTTAAAGCCCGATCTGTATGAAAATCTTTATGAAAATAGTAACATTTACTTTTTTACTGAAATGCACATTCAACAGTAAATATTTGATAATAATTAATGTATAAAGGTTGTGGAGTTAGCCTCGGAAGTGATAAATTTTGACAAGCTCAGTTATCTTTAGGCCAAGATGGACATTTTATTTTCTTGCAACTTCCAACATATTTAGATAACAACCGGGTTGTTTGCGCTTTCTGAAATGAAACAGCGTTATGACCACATATGATGAGCATTTCGTGTCTCATTGGTCAACATTGCAATATACCGTGATAGATATATGAAGGGTAGAACACCCACGAATCTCGTGATTGGCGTCGCTGATCATTGATTGCATTATTGATCACCAGACAGTGCTGAGAGTATTTAAAGGCGCATTGAACTCAATAATATGATAGTGCACAGGCACCATTAGACGACAAAAGCCGCAGAAAACAGATAGATGGTGAGTCACTTTTGGGCTCCTGTGTAAAACCTGTAAGTAAGGGGAGGTAATGTCCCGGACCCCACTGATCACAAGCTGTGAAGCCGGAGATAAAATGCTGTCTCTAATGCGTAGTAAAGTCGCGCAGACCGATATAAATGCGAATTCTACCATTAATGTGACACAGAAATTACGTAAAAAATCTAATTCTTTGAAAAACTTCTAACTGAGGTGATATAAGTTCCCGGTTAATCGTTACAGTTTAACACCGACCTGGAGCAAATCTGGGTCGAAACCGGGAAGATTGCTGGCCCCTGAAGTGGGCGTGTCTCTCTGGGCAGACGATCGCGATGTAGAACCACTGGCCAAAGTTGTTGGAGTGGATATTTGAGGTGGAAGTCTCTGGACTACGTGGATTACCTTTCCATGAACGTCTGAAGCCCAAAAAACCGCGCCGTGCCAATAAAAGAACGAAGGATTGATGATTAAGTGGATCAATGAGTGGTTATTCATGAACCCCTACACGCTAGCCACCTCCCATTATCATTAAATTCATTAAATTAAGATTTCTGAACTGCCTCGTTGACAATAAGGAATTGCACCGCAACTATTGAATTCACCTCCTAGTCGATTGAATTTCTTTAAATCTAGCATCCTAGTCTTATTGCTGGCATAATTAAGATGCTAAAACTCAGTGATTTGGAGGTTGGGGGAGGGGCACAGTCCCACCTGAGGCATTATGCAAAAACCATCAGTTGGCAAACTAAACAAGCAGCTTCAAAGTGTTATAAACAAAATCAGTCTGTGGAAATAGCTAAGCTAAAGATTTCTTGTAAGAACTTGTAATTCCATTTAAAATCTATAACATTTAGAGTCGCACCATATTCTTTGAGTGGTTTATCATCTTGCATTACCCGCCCCTGAAAGATGAGCCGCTGTCTGTCTACTTGGATGTTCTGGAGATCATAGGTTTTCAGTGCTACTACGATGGATACACTATAGCAACAAACAGCTGTTCGACAATATTGTTAGTTAGAAATAGGCTGACTATTAAGGTAAGGTTGCGCGGGCCATTTTTGGCACTTTCCAAAGCTAGCCTATGTTGTTAACATGATAAACGGTTCAATCTCAGTGGTAAGGGGGGAGGGTGGGCGTGGAAAAAACCATAGTGAAAAACAAACTACGCAGACCGTTCATCCACCCACGCCACCAGTTCCAAATACATACAGGTCCCCTATTTATGTCGCACACTTCTCTAAGTCTGTGATAGTTGATAATTATTGACAATTTTGCGATGAGATAATGGAGAGGGAAGCGTTATAGCGACCATCCAGAGGGAATGTGAAATACAGCAACATCAGTCAGAGCCGCACGGTAAGAGCTACCGTTGGCAGCTGGTGCTTTTTTCCTAAAAACACCACAGATAGAGTGGGAATCCATCTCGGGTCTTCTCGATACAAATCCAACAATGTGACCACCACGCTAATAATAATAATATTGAGACATTTATATAGAGCATTCATAGCACACGCCGCCAAATGACGTTTAACATTAGTAAACTGCCCTCCTTATGATAATTAAGAACGTTAACAATATGAACATGTTTCTAAATTAAGATATCCTCTAATAGTGAAAACAAATTTAACACTATGAACTTCCTAAGGTAATGATTAACGCAAGCTTTAATATACAGGTACACTTTATCAGGTGTAATCACCTGATATAATCAGATGTAATCATAGATGAACTCATGATTACATCTGATGTAGTAGCATGTAAGCATTGTATATAGCCCTAGAAGTGCGCGCAAACTTCTTTGAATAAATAACACATTGAAAAAGCATATAAGGAGGCAAAATCTTGCGTCAATCATTACTATAGTCCATAAGGTGTTTCCTTTACCTCTTGCAATGGATATGTAAATATTAGTGAATAATTATATAGAGATGACATAGAAATGTAAAAAATTACATGTTCGATACGTATTGCCATGAACCACTCAGTATTTTGTTTGTTATCACTCAGCAAAGCAGGCATGGGGAGAGTTTGTGTAGGTTTTATTCAAACTTGAAATTTGCCACTATTTTTGACCTCCAAAATGGATGATGCGTTATTAACATCACATTCGTTAGGAATTGAAATAAAAGTGCCTTCATATTACAAGGGAATCCTCAGGTGCTATGTCTAGATGATATAGTGCAGATGCCATCATTACTAGAAAGGATTCATAAAGGTCTGAATAATGTTCGCTGCCAAAATCTCACTGAAAATCATAAAACATCAAATACATGTAGATACCTTCGAGATGCACTTACTATTGAATGAGAAATCTTTTCTTTAAACTCTTTTACTGTGATCTAAAAGTAAAACAAGGAAAAATTAACAACAAACAAAAAAACTACCTATAAAAAACGTGATTTAACAATATAGATGAAATACATATGTGAATATAAAAACATGAAGGACAATGCAAATAGACCAAAGAGGCCTGACTATTGAAAAAAATAAACAAGAAAAACATAAAGACAAAGGAAGAATAAAAAATGTTATAAGATGCACTTGAGATACTCAAAGATAAGTGAAAACTTAAAAAAAGGTTCCAAATTGATGAAATCCGAAAAAAACTAAAAAGGAAAAAACAAAAGGTCAAAGAGGCCTCCAGACACTCAAATCTTGCAATAGGAGGACAAACAGCCATCAAAATACTCATTCAAGTATTAAAACAAAAGGCCAAAGAGGTCTAAAAACACTACTCTGGAAGATTAATAACATTTACTAAATTTAACCTTGCTGAGGAAATTTTTTAAAATAACATTACAAACATCGGCACAAATCACCCTCCCTTAGTCTGATGATGACATGCTTAATAAATCTAAAATAAACTAACGCAAGGATAATATCTGCCAAATGGCAAAGGTCTATGATAAATGGTTGATATATTAAATAAAAGATTTTTTAAGAAAATGTGAACATCGGACAGATGCATAACGAGTGAAATTCGATCAGAAAAGCTCACCGAACATAAGTTCAGGAGAGCTAAAAAAAATATAAAGAACTACAATGTTACTGAGTAGTCATCATTACCATGTATGATCAAATATGTGCCAAATATCCACAAAAAATACTGGCAAATTCCTGGTGCTTTTCAAAACTAAAATTCACTGTAAAAAGATTCCCTGTAATTTAATACGATATAAAGATTGATTATTTAATGCCATCACATTCATTGAATCCTAGCCAATAGGTCACTAATTCAGTCACCAACTCACCGCCAACATGTTACTACCCTTCTTACTGAATTATGGACTAGATCTCACAACCTCACTCACTGAATCACAGCCACGCCACGACTTCACTCACAGACTCACTAATAACATGTTACCACCTTACTCACTGACTTATGGCCTAGATCGCACAACCTCACTAACTGAATCACAGCCACGCCACGACTCCACTCACAGACTCACTAATAACATGTTACCACCTTACTCACTGACTTATGGCCTAGATCGCACAACCTCACTCACTGAATCACAGCCACGCCACGACTCCACTCACAGCCTCACTACCAACACGTTACTACTTTCTCTCGTGGCCAAGATGTGCCACCAACTCACTTATTGCAAACATTCTGACACTTCAGCCATGGCCAACATTTAAGCACGCCACTCACCGGCTGATAGCCAACTTACTGGCCCCATTACTGCCTATATTTCATCACCTGATATACTGACAACATTTTACCACCGCAATTACTGTCTTCAACCACCACCACTCACTACCAAGATATCACCTCAATTACTGTCAATATTTTCAATATTTTACTACCTTACTGTCATGTCTTGACTTGACTTTAATAATTTCTAACATTCAGTTGGTATTACCAAAACTAGTAAACTACGTGATTTAATTAAAAAGCGCTGACATTTTCTGGAACGCTGAAATTCTTGTTTTGACCATCCAGCGTTTTTACAGTTACGTCCATCATCTTGAAAATTTTCCTGCAATGAAAAGACACGCTATACATGGTGAAGACTTTTTCACATACAAGTAATCCTCTTATGTGGCAATTTGCATGAATGTATCAATTCAATACTGCATTGTTATAACATCAATAGCCTGTCCCTATTTTTTGTAGACATTCATATTCTTTAATTTATGATAAGACGATATGATTAACACTATACATAAAATAAATATCCCTTATGTAGATTTTTAATAGTACAACTTATTCGATCAATTTTTACCCCTTACTCCGCACTAAAGCCACCAAATTTTATGACTTTACTCCGTACTAATACCAACGTATTTTATGATACTTTTCTTATGCATCTTTAGGATTTTTTTACAAATATAGAAATAGAAACTGTCAGAAATGATTATTTTTCAAAATGTCGATGTTCTCTTCTTGAACTATTTTTTTCCAAATTAATATTTTAGAATTGACTTGCTCCTCCATGTGCATGCGCTCGGATCAACTTTTCCACTCTATACATGTGCTCTGATCGACTTCCATAATGGCATAGTTACACGTTGTATTTCACGCAGGCACTTTGGGGTTTCTAAACAACTTCCATGGGTGCCAAACCTGACCTAACAATCAGACTATATGCGCAAAGCAAAGTAAATTGACTTCGAAATATTAATGTGCCTAATGCATAGAAATGCACATATTGACATCTCATATTGATAACAATTGAGAAAATAAAGAAACAGTTCAATATAATAACGTCTATATCTCAAAAATTCATTGCTTGTGACAGTACTAATGTTGATATTCATGTGTAACGAGTAAGATACACAAGAAAAGTGTCATTAAAAATGCGGGAATGAGTGGGAAGAAAGGGTAAAATGATACCACTTATTCTTATAAATTCATTTAATATAATAATGGTATTAACCAGCCTTCTTGGGTATTTAATTTTGTGAAGGCAGGGTTGTCGCTATCGCTTATAGCTAGCGTAAAGGAGGCTATCTCCACTGTTAAGCCTTCAGTACTTTCACACGACGGCTAACACTGTGAGTAACCGTAACACAGGTGACAAGTACTGTATTGACTCAACTAGTGTCAATGTAACTGTGATGAGTTACGGTAAAAATCGCGTAAGCTATTATTTCAAATGCCTTATGTTATATATAAATCAATTAATTTTATACAAATTGAAAAACCTTTAAATGTCCAAGCGTTATTACTTTAAGTATTATTTGAAATTATTAGTTGTTTGCGTGTCTTTTCTTGTTCTTTAACTGTCACTAACTGAGTTTCTTAAATGAAGAAGGAAGAAAGCAACGCAAAATACAGGGTAACTAAAAACCGTTTGGCATTATCATATACGCCTGAACCCTTTGAGACTTGGCAATACAAAATTCTGTCGAATACCTAAAAGTACTTTACAGTACTATACTACACAGCACAATGCTTTATATATAATCGAATTTAAATATTGAGGCAGGTATATTTATATAAAATATTAGACATATAGATTTTCTTGATTCAGGTCGTATTGAAAGGAGACACGATGTCATTATACAGACACAAATATTATTAAAACACAAATTTAACCTCGGAAACAACTTTGATAGATCTCTGTCAAAAATTGGCACCTAAAGATGTAAACTACTGCTTCTGGCACTTATTTGATCATTTTTATTTACGTAAAATCACAACTGAGCTGTCGATATCAAATATTTACAGACCCTACCGTCTGTTAATAATAAGCATACTAAATTACTTACATTAATACAGAATGAAATGTATGTATTTTATGTCATAATAGAGCGGGTAGAGAAATGTGTGTGAATGAATAAATAAATAAATAAATAACCTAATACCACTAAGAGTTGGTATTATCATACCTCAAGTCCCAACGAAAGCCCACAACACGAATCGTCTTTAACAAAATTCTCCATAATATGGCGTTAACGCCGTTATAGAACATTAAATAAAAAAATTATTAGGGATCGGCATATATGGACTTTCGTTGATACATTAGATGTTACCGAAAATGATAAAACCGTTGGAGAGTTGTCTCCCATGAAGGAAATTTCGAGATTTGCAACTTTTCTATGCTTGATTTAGACAATTTACTTAAAAATCCAAATACTTTGGCCATTTCATCATGGCACAATCGGATCCCGAAGCCATAGTGTATATTGGAAAGCGTGCGCCCAAGGCTAGCGAATTGCGAAGCGATCAGGTCATACACATATTAATTTCCGTATTTTTAATTAATGAGACTCACTGTTATGTGGCTCGGCATGATGGTAACTACGGTACTAACTAGTAGTTACGAAGTGCCGTATTATATCATGCGAGTGAACTGTTGCTCGCCCCAAAACTTTCAAGGCGAGTCATCAGCGAGCAGTTATCCATTTGAGATTACATTAACATCACTTAACGCTCAAAGATGTTCATATCATCCCTACTTCCTCGGTTAGAAATTTGGGCATCATTCTTGATAACCAAATTAGTTTTCA
>WURV02128650.1:0-16531 GCA_011762755.2 Epimenia babai
TATATACACAAAAAATCTAATATTATTTTTGCAAAAAAAAAATCTACGTTAAACTTACATAATGTGATTTGGTATTTGCCTGTCCGAGTACCCGTAACCGGATGACATAAATGATTGACAAGTGACAGGAATGTCAACGGAATGTCAACGGTTCACACAAAATTACAAATGTCACAACTCTTGCGTTTAGCGTGTACTTTATGGGCTAAGGCTATCTCTCAACGTGTTTGACACAACATGACATTTCACTAGGTGTTTAAGAGATCAGTTTTATTAATAAAATCGTCCGCACTGCCAAATTTTTAAGACTTCTAAACCCATATAGAGCCTAATATTGACATTAAAAAATGAGGTTATTTGGGATTGTGTTAAATCAACATAAAATGCAATATAGATATAACAAATTAGATATTAATATTAATCTGTACTGTTTGTAGTAAAGCTGAAATGCGACTTCTTTATCTATATTGGGATGATAATGCCACCCCTTTCCAACTGACACCACCTCCCTGTGTTCGTCTGGTACACTCGTACTCCGAAAGAATAAAAATACCTCATTTCAACCATAGATGCTACTTTGGTGCGATTGTTCTTGTGTCTGAGACACAGTCTGAATGTGTGTCCATAACGTATACCCGCGTGAAGATAGACTTGTTAATTCCCTTTCAATAAATTATATTTTATTTGTCGTTGTCGTGTCTTTATTTGATTGACATGTGGACTCTATCAATTACTTTGAACGATGACTCCTTTTCGGTGGATCTTGTCTGGTACAACATGACAGCGTATATTATTGTTATTGATGATGTTACTCAACATAAATCGACCCCTAGTAAGCGTATCCAAACAGCTCGGAATTTCATTTTAAGTTCTCTTATTTTACTATATTTGGAAATATATTCACCATTGATCACGTAACGTTACATTGCAGAAAGCTGCTTCCGGTTAACAATAATCCCGTCTCAACTCCTGTAATTTTCCTTTACGCAGCCGTCTGTCCAGCCCCGATTGTTTACCGTTTTCATACATTAAGTTCAAAGGCATACTACAACTGGGACTGAGGTACGAGAGCGTTAGTTACCCAATGATGCGCCTTGAGTGCAAGCTAACCACGGAGCGCTATTCATTGTCGAAATCGCAACGTCTAAATAACTTTCACAACATATTTTAATCAAACGTAGCAAGGTGTAGCAGCTATCGCGTTTTATTCAGCTATATCGTGAATTTGATCTTAGTATATCGTGTCGTTCAATAACGAAAAGATGTTTTGACCCTCCCGAAACAGGTAAGGTTTACTTTTACGTAATGGACATTTTTTCAATTCTTGTTTGGGTATTTTTTATTTTACCTACAATAGCCATAGCTCCTGACAGTAAAGTTAAATAATCATATTTTAAAAATCTACGACTTCGTTAACGTTGTTTACACACAGACCTTTCAATACCTCTTTGAGTAAAAAACCTACATGTACTAAACAAAATTCCAGTTCTCTCTAATACGTTCCTTTCTTACTGAATACGGTTTTGTTCATGCTCGTAATGACCACTTTAATTTTGGAGAGAGCAAAAATTGCACTCTCTCCTATGAAGTCCATTTTGTCCCGTTATGTCTAATTCGGACCTACATGCCTCTAGTAGTGACGTGACAAGACAAACAACTGGTGCGTTATGACAGTGTATAGAGAGATACATTTCTATTTTATTTATATGACCCACGATATGGCTAGATAACAATAGATAAGTGTTAGAGACTAACAAATTTTTGTGACTAGGTTGCATTATTTTATTTTATCTAAATTAGCCTCTATCAAAGGTGATGATATAATACCCAATATCCCAAATAAATATAAAATTGTGTTAAAGTAGGTTGGATGCTTGTTTGACTTGACGTGCAAACCACACGAGTTATGACGTACTATAGTAATAAGATAAACCATTAATGGAACTATTTGACATTTTAAAAGATAAGCGCCTATCACTTTACCGAACGTTCGCTCTGGCAATCGACTTTTTCAGAATAGTTACGTAAAGGGGTTATTTTATTATATACTGACTATGTTACTTCAAAACTTTGCTATATCGTAAGTTTATACTACAAGGTTTGTTAATAATTTTTTATTGGAAAAAAGTTTTCACCAATTAAGAATGCATTTCTTAAGCTATCATAAACATTAATAGACCACACAAGCGTATTGCCTTCGTGACTTCCTAAAAGAATAAGAATATAATTTTGTTGGATATTTATGTCATATTTCACTAATTTTTGGTGTATAGATGACCACGAATTCGCTAGATGATTTGCGCAATTTGCGTATTAGCCTATAACAGAAAAATTGTATATGCGTTGAATGGCTGCCTAAAATATTTAATTGTAAACCGCATCTGAGAGCCTTTGTTGGCTGATTCTTGCAGTCTATAAATGTCGTACTATACCTATATCTAATTAGATCTGTGTATTTTAGAATCAATAAATTAATGTTATGCATTTACGATGACATGCGTGTGAGTATGTTTTGTTTCAGTGACTATGCAACATCACGTGATCATCGCCAGTGTCCTCTATGGAGTCTATGCGATATTGGTATCCACGCTTGTTGTCGCGCGTATGTTGTGTTTATTGCGTGTTTGTTCTTTAGAGTATTTACACAATCAGGGGTGCATCAACTGTGGTGTTGGGACCAAACGTTTAAGGGTGCAAGAGCTCGATTCGTCCCTTGTTAGATACAACGCGTGCTTTTGCTTCCCCCGCCTTAGAAAGGTTTTACATATTTGAAAAAGTCACCGAGCAATACATACTAACTGTAACTACATTATACATTGTTACCTAAGCATATATTAATACATGAATGTCTTATTGTAACATGCACAAGAAAATATTTTGTGTGCTTATTGACTCTAGTATAATTGAATAATTATTTTCACTTTAGCACTTTGGACGTATACTGACATAAAAATACGCTTGAAAATTTCATATGAAATAGGATAACATAACATGGTATCGATAAAAGGAAATACGTATTCCGTTTTCATGGAACTGTCGAAATTAAAGATATTTACGCGCATATTTATGAGAATGAATAACTATTCCTGATTATAGGCTACGTCACCTGCTACGGCATAGCCATTTTTACACACAATATTACTTCAGCAGACGACTAATAGTTATTCAGAATGGTTAATGAATTGCCGAGATCGACAGTTGGTAGGTATGTTGGTTGCGCCTGTCTTAGTACAACAAATTATTCATTCTGATTGGAATATCCGACAATCAATCATTATTCCTACAACGGGAGAGCCACAGTAGGATACCTATCGTAGCCGTCAGTTGATCACATGACGTGCACGTCATAAGAATACAAAATGGCATATATCTGAAAATTTCTAACTTTATCTATATTTGGGCTACTGTCCAGTGGGATGGTCTGTGTTTTGGCGACAAAATGACTCACTGGGTATAGTATAGATAAAACCATAATACACATTAGACGTCGTAAGACCATTAACAGAAAAGCAAACATGGAATGTATGTGTAAGGTCTCAAGAGCTTTACTAGTAGTAGCCGACAGTCACGTGATAATGACTGCGGGCTAAACTTGAAATTTGTACTAAAAACTTGACGTAAGCGAATGTGGAATTTTTTAATTGTCTATTTTCGCAGGATCTTGCTTTGAGAGACATCGAATAGTTCCATGGCCCTTTTAATTCTAACTCTAGTTTACACGATAGTTCACGGCAAAAACGTGTAATGTCTATCGTCTGCAGCACGCAACCGACGCGATGGTGTAGAATAGATAAAAAACAATAAGAAGGTTGGATTTTATAAAAATCGACAGAAATAATTATGATTATCATTTGGTTGGTGGTGTTAGGGTACACCATAAGATCTCAGTGGGTGGATAGTGGATACTGAAGATATCATATAATATTTGAGTGTATTAAATTAATGTAAGCAATAGGACACATTAGCATTTACTTTTAGAAGAATCAGATAGCAAATGGAACCTAAGGCCAAGGTTAAAAAAATTAATTTCCATCTATTATGCAATGAGATAGATTATATTAAATCAATGGGGAGGTTGGGTAAGTATATAGGTAGCTAACCCCTTAAATAATAGATAAAAATTATCTGTAATCTCCGCGTTCTGCTATCGCTTTATTCCCCTGTCTAGTGTCTACCACTTTTCCCCATCCAGTTTCAGGGTAATAGCCTAATTTTCCTAATTCTGAAAAAGGAGCATTGTGGAAGTGTGCGACATCATAACTAGAAAGTGTTATGAGCATTTTTTACAGATTTATATGGGGCTACATACCCCATCTGCCATGTTTCTAGGATAGGTGGCAAGAAAATGTTCTTTCTGATAACTAGCTTTATTATATCTACCCTCTGAATTTCACTTTTCAACTTGCATGATTTTTACATGTATTACCTGTGTAGGACAATACTTGGAGCAGTGAACTGGTACAATCCGCCCTCCGATGTATCGCCATGTCACCAGTATATATTCTAACGCTATTGCTCACCCTAATCCTCCCCGGATCGCATTAGTTCATTGCACCCAATACTTATGTGCTATGCATTTTTAATTTTATGTCAAACATTTAACAATAAAATACTTATGTGTCTGATACATATCATATTTTAATTGTGCACTAATACGAGTATCAAGTATGATTCATACTTCTATAGATTGTGTGAAGACAACCATGATGTAAAATTGTGAAGTATTTCTGATAAATATTTAGTACATAGAGGTACGATAGATAAATTTTTAGGATCATAGTGAATGCTGGTGTTATATCTTATGTTGAATAAAAAAATATATATATATATTATGTTGAATAAAAAATGAAGGCGTCGACATTTTCTATATTCACCTATTCAAGAGACATAATTAAATGCTAATGCCAGGATCAGAGCCATTATCAGCTATTCAGCTGAACTTTTGATTAAAGAATTAATTTTTTTTAGTCATATGTATACACTACTCTATATTGTTTATTTCATTAAAACAATCAAACAAAATAGTAAATTTCCGTCATGTTTTGAATTTTGTGAATGTTAAAAGATTGTATAGTATTATTTTAAAATAACTATTATAATATAATTTTTATCATTAAAATAGAGGCAACAGACAAGAAGGGTGTGATATGTCCAGAACTAAAACCAGGAGAAGACGATCTACCAGGTTAGTTATTTAGAAATAGGCTGATTGCCAAGATAATCAGTATCTGGGCCATTCTTGTACCTTTACAAAGCTAGCCTCCAAATGTGGTTAACACAACAAATTGATTAGCATCTTATAAGGAGTGGGGTGGTAAAAACTCTTCCGGTGAAAAACCCACCGAGTCAGGGCAAACAAATTATCTTAGATTCACGCCATTGGTTCCAAATGCCCACAGATGTACATCAGTCGCACACTCCGCTAAATCTATGAGAGTTAATGGTTATTTACAATGGGATGATGACATATCAGGGAGGTGACATAGAGACCATACATAGAACGTATGAAGCACAGAGCCACTTCAGCGTGGAAAAGCTAAACCACACTGCATGTGCTATCGAGATTCCAATGGATACAGGAGTTTAAGGCCCTTTCTGCCTAAACACCACAGTTAGTAGTATACTGGCTAGAGCGGGAATCGAACCAGGGTCCTCCTGATTCAAAGTCAAACTTTATGACCACTACTAGCATCTTTGGCCTTGAATCTAGCAGAACCCCGAATTAATTTGTACATTAGCCAGCATACTACCTGTGCTTCAGGCAAAAGTGTTTCATGCTTCATTTGTCTATGAGGTTTAGGTAGCCCTTGCAGGGTGGCTTACTGCATCATGGTTTCTTCCCTGTCACGTGGATGTGTTTCAGATGCTCTGTAGATGGTCTCTCAGGTCACTTCTTTATCATGTCTTCTCATTGTACATACCGTATATACTCGCCTGTAAGTCGATCCCCTAACTTTGGCCAACGAAATCGTGGTTTTGCTCTTGACCCGCCTATAAGTCGAGGGTAGAGTTTGAGGGTGCTACCCCTTCTTCAGTCATTCACAGTGATCGGCCGCCATTATAATTTGGATGGGAAACTTACCCTTACTTAGACTTGCTATGCTTCAATAAGAAGGCATGAAATGAATGGACTCTTTCGTCACTGTCCTTCGGGAGTTTTTGCGCGATGTGTGTTCTTACACGCATACACAAGTTGTTGTACGTCTGAAGCTACGTATCAGTTTTTTTTTACCGCCCAAAATTTTTTTATTTTTTTGACCCGCCTGTAAGACGGGGGTAGACTTTAAGAATTGAAATTTTGTCTTTGAAAAACCGTCTTATAGGCTAGTATATACGGTAATCATCTATGACACAGACTTTGCGGAATGTGTGATATATGTAGGCTGTCTTAACATGTTTTGAACCAGTGGCATGAATGCACCAAGCTCAATTCTCATCCCGGAATCGGTAATTTTTCAGTACGGCGTTTTTCAGCACTTTTATAACTTAGGCTAATCCATTTGTCTCGACTATGTTTCAGCCATGCTATTGACATTATTTAACAGCAAAGCTGACTGTACTGTAAGTTAACCAATAACTTGTACGTAAATGATTTCAGAGTTTGACTTCATATCGCAGTATGGCGTGGACAAGGCACTACAAGTGCAGGGCTTGCGCAAGGTTAAAGGATCCAACAAGTATCAGATAGCATACCGGGTGACACGCAGGGCTAGACTCACCATTCCTACCAGGTACCCTGGCTGTTCCCTTATACAGCATGCCACAGCCTACATTTATTCACGAACACTGAGCGGTTTGTCTTCATTAAGGTATCAGGTGAAAACAACAGACTTACTGCTCTACCAGCCAAATAAGCCGCTCTTTACTGTGCTGTCCACAAAAAAAAACAGATGTATAGTTTTTTTCGATCAAAATGTGTCTAAAATCCCGTGTGCTCTTAGGGTAGCCCAAGCAGTGTGGTTAAGTAGAAAGCTTTCTCCCATGTCATGTGGCTGTTTTATAAATGCTATCTGTTTCTGTGGCGTTGACCTCTCTGCTATGTCATCATTTCATTGTCCATACTCAAAAACTATTATAGATTTAGCTTAGTGTGAGACATATGTAGGACCGTCTTTAATCAGTCTTGTAATTACCAACTAAAAATCCAGAAATGCAGACGAAACTGTAAATACCTTGGAGTCTTAGTTGACACATTTCTGCTCATAAATACAGCATTCGCATCGTCAGTATAACCTAAAAGTGCATTTCTATTGTCAGGTTTAGTGGAATAGCTTAAGACTCAAATGTAAAAGTGCATACACAACTACACGACTTCACGTCATTAATTTTAATTTCATACTTTATAGGCATGACTGGCTGAGTAACAATGAATGTACATTATTATATTAGAATTACAGTCTAACCTGCTCTAACGGCCACCTGTATTAAGCTGGCACCTGTCATAACGGTCACTTCAAATTCCTTCCGATATGTACACTAGTCAAAATGTCAAACCTGGATTAAACGGCCACCTGTTTTAATGGCCACTTTTTCGTGATTCCGTGAATGGCCGCTTAATAGAGGTTTGACTGTAGATGATTTTTGGTAAGGGAGACAACAGTATATGAAATGAAAATATGATAAAATTACTTTGTCCTAATGTAGAGCCTCTATAGTTTGAGAAATCCCCCGAACTCATGTAGTTTGAGAAAATATATGATTATTGGGTCAATCTCCAAAACCATCGGCAAAGTTCGATCACAAACACGCCCACCCACAGACGGGATAATAACTTTATTGTCAGATACAGTGTACAAACATACAATAAGATTTGCCCGTATGCTACCCATATACATACTGACTGCTTTATAATACAAACGCGGCGTTTTTCTCGATGATACGATGTCTGTTTCAGACGTATATTCCCGGCCGGGTTGCCTCGAGTCTTCTCCATTGTAGCAACCTTTCGCATGAAGACGAAAGCTAGCCGCGACAAGTGGAATTTAATCGAGGTCAGGGACATCGAGGGTAATTCCCAATTCAGCATTCGTTTTGACGGGACCCGAAAAGCCAAGCGAATCAACGTGAGCTTCCTCGTCACTAACAGCACACCGCAAATTCTCTCATTTACTCGAGTTAAAAAGGTACGATATATTCACAAAATACGCATGTAAATGTCATCTAGCCCAGTGGTTTCTAAATATTTAATACTGTTTTTGTAAATGGTGACTCCATGCCCATGTCTATATGATTTTTATGTGATATATTGATGCATGTCTATTAATATATTCTTTAGAAATATATATATCCAAAATTAATTTCACTTGTATTTCTGACTAGTCATGTAATGGAAAGCAAGAAAAACTGTCCTTTTTGTGCCACTTGGGGACCAAAAATAAGTGTATTGTTTCTCTTTATGTAACATGCGCTACTGTTGATGTTTCTCTTTGTTAATATTAAGTCCATGCAGGTCGTATTCTGTTAACAGGTCGATCAGAATCTGTATATCCACATACTGCTACCTGCCATTATAATGTTGTACTTTATAACACCGCCATTGAGCACTACGTTGATAGTGGATTTTGGCGGGATACAAATAACAATATATTATTAAAAATCAAGTTGGCTTCCTAATAGGCTACCGCTAAATATTTCATGGTGAGGGACAAGGTGGGGATAACTCAGTTGGTAGAGTGTCAGCCTACAAACTAGGTCCAGGGTTTGAGTCCCGGGCAATTGTGTCTACCTGGTGTATTCTTGGGCAAGGTACTTTATCCCGTTTGCTCTGGTGAACTTAGCCATAAATAGTACCGGTGGAATTTATACACGGGGAAAGTAAATTTGTGGGGGTGGGGCCTGCTGATGCCTGTTAGAGACCTGCCTTCCCCAACCACATGTTGTAAACTATCATTTGGCAAGCTGCACAAGCAGATTTGAAATGAGGTATATATATATATATATATATATATATATATATACAGTATATATATATATATATATATGTCACACTTTACTTTTAGTTATATGACTGCTATTAAAAACTCCAGTCAAATTCACGTAACATTTCAAAATTTCTACTGTAATATGTCTAGTATTATGTAAGCATGAGAAGAATTAAATTCAGGTTCATATTAATTATCGTCGTTGCTAAATATTTTGGAGAGAAATGCACAGGAAAAAACCTACACCCCTAATGGGAAACCACATTGGCTATCCTAATTACCATCGCTGAATATTTCGTTGTTTTTTTAGTTATTTGACAGAAACTGGCACAAGATTCACGTGGCTATGCATCGTGACAAGGTGCGACTATACATCGACTGTGAACCCACCCAGACCCTGCCGCTTCGACCTTGGCATCAGATTGATATCACCGGTAACACATTACTCGGTTCTCAGCATCCTACCGGCAATACGATACCGGTAACATTTCTACATTAAAACTCTAAATTTCTCCTCTCTTTATCTGCATATGTTTGGTGAGCTTTCTGAGCGGACTTCGTCCGTCTGTCTATTCGATTTTTAAATTATCCATCGCGCCGATGTTTGTATTTTTACTTAAGTCATCTTTTCAACAACCACTCAACGCAGAGCTTTGCTATTAGGCAGATTTTTTTCGTGATTTGGTCTCAATCAAATTTGTTTTGGGTATCATCATCTGAGTGATGGGTAGTAATTTTCGCCGATTTTTCGATTTCTACTTTGAAAATCTTCTTAAAAACATTTCTCCGCTATGTTTTATTGAACAAGCATATGACAGGCAATGAGAAACACTTCTCCTTGATAAGTAATTATATTTCTTGCTCTTATTCAATCTAAATTGTGACATTATTCAATAAATATTTTGGGTAAAACAGTCAAGACAGTACTTTATACTGGAATAATGATGGATTTTTATTATATTTAATTCTTGAACAACTGTTAAGGCATTTCAGAAATTCTAGCATCTGTGATGCCAATATGTTTGAGTCTTTTTGTCGTTGAATATAGTCTAACGCATAATTATCCTGAAGCATATTAGTCAGTATGAAAACTTAAATATTTTATCAGATTATTGCGGAGAATTAACACTTCAGCTTATTAACTGGTTTTCTGTGGAATCATGAAAACGTGTCAACAAACTAAACTAATCGATAGCTGAAGTACGCTACGTGGTCGATATTATGAAAAATTGTTGTAACTCTACATTTGTGATTGAACTTCTACTTTTTATAGACCAATCGGCATTCCAGAAACTTCCGCAACGATGACATAATTAATAACAAAATTATATCGTCTCTAAGCTGCCTTGTTTACATTATTAAATTCCACATTATCCTGGAAGTTGGTTTGTTCCATCAACGTTTTTCCACTCAAATGACCAATATATATATATATATATATATAATGTCTACAATATATTAAAATGACATACATATTAATACATAATGCCATTATAATTATGCATTGATACACAAATCTATACATGTATCCATGTATAGTAATAGTAGTAATAATAATATATATATATATATATGCCTAATATATACATGCTTATATTCATATATCAATAGAGTCTATGATAGAGACATATTACTCATATAGTTTATAGATTGTGTACTGTGACCGGCCCTGTTGCGAGTATACCTGTATAACGGTATGTGTATTTTCCGATTTTTCCTTTCACAGTACGACCTTCAGTGGATGGTGCTCCACTGTGACCCATCAAAACCGATGCGCGAGTCGTGTAGTGAAATCCCGGTGGGTGGAGCACGCAATTTTCTTCTTTGATAAACATTCCCTATATCGTCTTAATCAAAAATGAAAAATATGATCACGTATAATAATGGGCTGCAGTATGTATCCGTGGTGTATATTTCCTGTTGCCCAAAACTAGACCAGCCTGAAGTTCTCAGTGTTCGAATTGATACATTATTGTATGATGTATCATGTATGTTAAAGTTATACTAGAACATCAAATGATGTTTTATTCCACGCATTATTCTTGATTTTTTTTTTCTTCCTTGGTGAAGGTTCTTTAATTATAGTTTAGTTGTTGAATAATTTGATATTGTACCTAGTGAACATTAGAACCATATATATATATGAGTTTCAAAATTTTTTTATAGTATTAGAGATCTTTATATAATATAAAGAAATCTTAGAAATTACATATAATATTTGAACCAACATATAATATCGACAACTGCATATAATTACTAAACTCTAAACTAAATATACTTTTTGAAGCTACCTACAATATTAGTAACCACTTCTAATATTAAAAATTGAGTCTAATGTTGCATAAAATATCGGCAGTTTTCAACATGCCTCTCAAGTAGATTAACCCTTAGCACTCCACTGTCACAGAATTGTGTTGCAATAGTAACGTGATATTCAGACGTCAGTGTGGTAAGGGTTAATAGAAAATATAATGATGTCATTTAGTGTAAGCCTTTAACATATTTTTTCGCTACTTCACTGATGAATATCACTATCAACTAACTTGGTTAAGGCATACGTATTACTAACAAAGTTTTCATCGTATTTATTCACTTTTTTACTAATTACCGTATATACTCGCCTGTAAGTCGATCCGCCTATAAGTCGACTCCCAACTTTGGCCGACGAAATCGTGGTTTTGCTCTTGACCCGCCTATAAGTCGAGGGTGGAGTTTGATGGTGCTACCCCTTCTTCAGTCATTCACGGCGCGATTATAATTTGGATGGGAAACTTACCCTATGTTGTATTCTAATAAATGTGACGAACGCAAAATGTGTTGATTAGATTTTTTATTGTAGTAATATAAGTACATAAGGTACATCTTTTTACTGCCCAAAATTTTTTCATTTTCATTGACCCGCCTGTAAGACTGGGGTAGACTTTAAGGATTGAAATTTTGTCTTTAAAAACGTCTTATAGGCGAGTATATACGGTATATTCTTATGCAGCATGTGGTTTTTCGCAACAGAATAATAATCTGAAAACTTTCACCATTCTCGATATATTCTCTTCTATAATGATGTGTTAGGCTATACAATTCAGTAGTACTTTTTCTCTGCTGCAAGCACATGTCTGTATACATTCTGACTTTCCTGCATCTTCATTCCTCTCGCTTCAGCTTCTTATCAAACCGACCGCACCTGCACCCGCAGTTACTCAGGTAACATTAACTTCTTTTTTCAGGTATCATGCATTTCAGGTATCTATTCCATTTGAGTCCTCATGTGCTTATGACACCTAAAAAGTTCCATTAAATCCACTGAATATTGACTTTTTTCAAGACAGTCAGACTAGGTCTAGCGAATGACCTTATCAACAGGTCATTAAATTAGTCGGCCCAGTTTTCTATTGCAGTCTGTTGATATATGCGTACCTTCATTATGCAGTAGACCTAATGGAATTACTAGCTGATTCTGGAAGCCTAAGATATTTGGACCTAATGGTAGTGTTGAGTACGTGGAGACAATGGGAATGGAGTGGATACAGCCTTAGTATCATATCGTCTATTGATTCATCACACAGACTGATTTAGTTACCGTAGTAACCTATAATGAGAGTATAACATATTTTTCATATCACTTTTATTAGCAGCCTGGGAACTTAAGGCATTAAGGCAGAATCTCTACTAAGTAGGTAATCAATGCACAATGTTTCACCAACTCCAACTATTTTCCTGATAACATATGATGCAACATAAATCATTAGGAGTTAAAGTTGTATAAGGCTACTACTGATAAATACATAAATGGTGGAGGCTTGATATCAACCTGCCCAACTGTTTCTTCATCGTCTCGAAGCGCTGCACTATACCTATCTGTTTACTGCATGCACCACGGGAACTGGCTAAACTGGCATTTATTGTGTAAATCATCCTAAATTATAATCGGTATCATTCGTTATTAATTTTCTCAGGTTTTACTATGTTTCACTTCATTGGAACTTACAGAAACAGGAGTCGTGTCCCCTGCTGTGCCCATCTGGACCACCTGGAAGTGAAGTGAGTATCAAGTATTACCATCATTAATTCATTGTTTGTAGACAACAGGAAGTGTTCCGATGCTTCCACAACAGAGTACTGTATAGGACTAGAGATTATTGAAGTCTGCAGGATGGATATTTCGCTAATCGTAGATTTTATTTATTGAGATTTTAACTTTTCGAATGTACAATGTACAAATAAATGAGACAAGTGTAATAACATTTACTGTACCTTATAGCATGAGATGTTTGACTTCAGTGCGTGATTTTGGTAATTCGGATGTGGTTAAACACGCAGCCTAATACCGTCGTGTTCATGTAGTTCGTTGTATTTCTTTGAGCCGCTTCTAATATAAAGATTCAACGATTTTTTTATAAACCTGGCAAAAACAATTTCTTTTATTGCGTCGCCATAGAAACCATTTCTAAAACCTGATATTTTGAAATCAACAATTTTGCAAGTAAGAGACGTAACCGTACCATGTGCCGGATTGCGCCAAAACTCTTAAGATTATTGTAATAAAATGACTATGGCTGATCCCATTGATGTTTCGTCGATCTTTTACTGTTTTAGTTTAACTTTAATCTCGCGTGTTTGAAATTTTCATGAATAAATGAAATGAAACTTGGAAAATTCGCGAAAACCATGCAAAGTTTTTGGGAAACAAAATACAGAATTTTTTTGGACATAAAATAAGGGTAGGTTGCAATCAAGTAATCGGGTAATATATGAGGGTAACATCAGATGGTGAGGCATGCACAGCAGAAGGAAATCAAACATTTACTTATGTCAGAGGAAGGTGCAGTGCAGTAATATTGGATGAATTACTTGTTGATATTTTACTGTAATAGGTGAGCCAACAAGTCTGGTGGCTTCAGGATCGTGACCTTTCATTTAAGACTTGTGCATTTACCACTCGGATATCGGCTCCTCATCTTATGAAGGATATTGTATCATCCAATAGTGATCAGATTTGTTGTTATCATTCACCACTCGGATATCGGCTCCTCATATTATAAGGGATATTGTATCATCCAATAGTGATCAGATTTATTGTTATCATTCACTACTCGGATATCGGCTCCTCATATTATGAAGGATATTGTATCATCCAATAGGGATGAGATTTGTTGTTACCATTTACCACTCAGATATCGGCTCCTCATATTATGAAGGATGTTGTATCATCCAATAGTGATCAGATTTGTCATCATTTACCACTCGGATATCGGCTCCTCATATTATGAAGGATATTGTATCATCCAATAGTGATGAGATTTGTTGTTAATATTTACCACTCAGATATCGGCTCCTCATATTATGAAGGATATTGTATCATCCAATAGTGATCAGATTTGTCATCACTTACCACTCGGATATCGGCTCCTCATATTATGAAGGATATTGTATCATCCAATAGTGATGAGATTTGTTGTTACCATTTACCACTCAGATATCGGCTCCTCATATTATGAAGGATATTGTATCATCCAATAGTGATCAGATTTCTTATCATTTACCACTCGGATATCGGCTCCGCATATTATGAAGGATATTGTATCATCCAATAGTGATGAGATTTGTTGTTATCATTTACCACTCGGATATCGACTCCTCATATTATGAAGGATATTGTATCATCCAATAGTGATCAGATTTGTTGTTACCATTCACCACTCAGGTATCGGCTCCTCATATTATGAAGGATATTGTATCATGCAATAGTGATCAGATTTGTTGTTATCATTTACCACTCGGATATCGGCTCCTCATATTATGAAGGATTGTAGGATATTTTATCATCCAGTATCATTATTTAGTAATCACATTTCTTGTTATTATTTACCACTTAGATATCTGGTGTCCATATTATGAAGGATATTATATCAGAGAATATCATCATTATGATCGTTTTAATGAATTATCTATTGCTAACTTCATTATTTCCGACAAATTTTCTGAATGATTGAGAAAACTGAGATTTCCTGCAAATTGGTTCAACTCGTATCATTGACGTTACTCACTGCATACCTGAACCACTGGATGCAATCTGCAAAAAGTGATTCAACCAGCTGTTGCGGGAATGGCCAGATGGCTGGCTTGATGGGCGTCATAATGCTGAATGATGCGAAAATGATATACACTGCGTCTGCCATGGCGGGAGAGATTTTCATCGATGTCAGAACGACCTTATTGCATAACCAATAGTTGAATAAGTGTGTCAAAACTGTATGTACCTAACGATAGGCCAGGGGGGTAACCCGTTTTTGAGGCCATTGTTGGCCGTTTACCAGGCAGTTCTATTTAGTGTGGTTGACACGACGTTACATATATTGTTTGCGCTATTTTTTTTCGGTGGTGAAATCACTGTGGCGCAAACTGCCAATTCAGACGAGACAAATGACCTTTGACTCCATTCTTGCTATAGGTGTAGTCAGATCACATACCGCTTGAATTATGATAGGCGAGGATTATATTCAGGGCCAGGATGAGATAGCCGAGAGATGAGAGCACGAGAACTATGATGGGTGAGGATTATATTCAGGGCCAGGATAGGATAGTCGAGAGATGAGAGCATGAGAAATATGATGGGTGAGGATTATATTCAGGGCCAGGATGAGATAGTCGAGAGATGAGAGCATGAGAACTATGTTGGGTGAGGATTATATTTAGGGCCAGGATGATGGGATAGTCAAGAGATGAGAGTACGAGAACTATGATGTGACCAACAATAGTCCCATCACAAGCAGGAGTCTTTTATATAACTGAACTGCAGGGTCCACGCAGACCTCATGGGTCAATAGAGTAATGCTGCTTTTTGTCTGATATATGCCTCAGATATTGTACAGGCTAGAGTCCTGAGAGAATTCAAGTCCAACAATGTAGCGAATAAGCTGCCTGTCCCAGGTTTTGAAAGATATCGGTTCTAAAATTGCCACGCTCCATTGATGTAATGTGTTGATCTATAATTACAGTAGTTCATTTAATGTGTTAACATTAATATCATCAATAAATATATAAATGTCATGTTTGAAATCATCTCATTTCATGAATGTACTATAATTTATAATTGCTCTAAGACTAGTCATAATAAAATGTTAAAGAGTTCTACTTGCATAATAATTATTTCTAGTTGTGTACAATACTATAGAATGGGAGGTAACCCCCTTTATTCTGTGCTTGACTAACATAATTTTATACTGACTCAATGCATTTTTTAGATACAATACATCGCCGATTAAGTAGATATACTTCAGAATGTCTCAGTTATCAATTATACACTTGTTAGTTGTTCATTTGTTAATTGTACAGTTATCTAATGTACAGTTGTTAATTGTACAGTTATCTAATGTACAGTTGTCAATTGTACAGTTATCTAATGTACAGTTGTTAATTGTACAGTTATCTAATGTATAGTTGTTAATTGTACAGTTATCTAATGTACAGTTGTTAATTGTACAGTTATCTAATGTACAGTTGTTTATTGTACAGTTATCTAATGTACAGTTGTTAATTGTACAGTTATCTAATGTACAGTTGTTAATTGTACAGTTATCTAATGTACAGTTGTTAATTGTACAGTTATCTAA
>WURV02128761.1:0-19170 GCA_011762755.2 Epimenia babai
CAACCAATCAATAAACTGTTACAATAATCAAGCCTTGACGTCACAAGAAAATGCGTTATAGAGGCAGCGATCTGTTGATCTGTAACAGGTATACATCGTCAGATATAATAGCTATACATCGTCAGGTGTAGAAGTATACATCGTCAGGTATAATGGGTATACATCATTAGGTGTAACAGGTATATGCCGTCAGGCGTAATGAAAAATGATTAGTTAGTTATAGAAAGGAATAACGCAGTCAATACTAAAATAGGATACTTGCTCAACTATGACTTGAAATGTTATTTCAGTTTAGACTGGTCACTGTAATCTGAAGAGACATTCACAGATAATGAATGAGCTTATGTCTATCTAGAATATATCCTAAATGTTTGCTCATGGAGGAAGCTCCTCTACATCACATTGACGTATGCCCAGCATATTAAGACGGTCCATTCTCGATAGAGTCGGACATTGGATAGATTGCCATAAAAAGTCTTGTGCCGTTTCTGCACAGGACTGGTCGTTTGGCTGAGGCCAGTATATCGATCTGTTAACCCCTACCACAGTAGCAACTGTAATTTACATTACTATAGCAATACTATTTCGTGACAACAGAATGCGAAGTGTTGATATGTAATTCAAAAAATTACTCTCGCTTCTGGGCTAAGTTTGTGAAAGGCCTTCTGAGGCCTATGCAACCATCTTAGATCAGCCCGTAAATGAACAATTTTATAAAAATCTATCAATCGAAGTATAGATGATATGAGGTATTAGCAAAGTATAGCTAATACGGTGACTTAAAAAATATAGCATCTACCGACATGTAGATGTCTGGGTACAATATTATGAGATATATCAGGCTGCAGTGATATGCTTATAAGAAAAATTAATTTGTATAATACATTAACGATACGAAATAGAGAAAAACAACTCTCGCAAAGTGATGACCATGTAGACATACCCAAAAGCGTCGGGTCAGCGTAGAGCGTTGTGAGAATGTACTTATTGAGGAACAACGTAAACCCGCTGAAGATGTACCAGAGGATGAGAAAGAAGAAAGCGCGAATATTCAACAGTCCCTGTTTCTTCGCGTCTTGATCGTCGTCGTAATTAGAACTCGGGTGTCTTTCCGGCCCCGATATGTGTTTTAATTTAGGGCTAGGCAGCGTCATAGTTACGGGCGAATCATGAATTCGGTGGGTGGAACTCGCGGCAATGTCTGGCACTGTGTGACTTTTTGTCACGTCATTCTCCTCGTTCATCTTATTACATAATGCGTTAATTTAAACAATTCGCCAATTACGACTGGTAGATTTAAGGCACAGATTATTTTGAATATATTACCATAAGTCTAGAGTATCATATTATCTTATTGCACCGCGTCCTATTTGATGCGTCTATATAGTACGCGTCCAAATGAAATGTATGTTATCGTCACGGTACCATTGAACCCATATCTGCCCATGGGGGTGGGGCGCAAGGTCTGGGAAGCCCTAACAGCGTAATTATGAAAGGCCTTCTTCCATCTGACGTGTGCATTTTTAATACTGATACCACTGTCGTATGGTGGTTACATCCCACTTTCTCATCAGTTCGCTGTATATAATCATTAAATGTTACATGTGGCTTACTACGCAGGCTCTCTGTCGTCATTTAAAGCCAGCAGCATTAGCATGAATGAATGATGATAAACTGCCCTCCCAGACTAGGTGGTTAGCTCTACGATAATTGCTCCTGTGTATTAAACGAGGCTAACCCGTTGTGTTCACTGTTGTATTAACCCTGAGCACTCCGTTGTGACAGAATTGTATTGCTATAGTAATGTGATGTGGAGTTGTCAGTGAGCTAAGGGTTAATATATGCTAGCCTTGCAAAAGGCCAATGTGGCCTAGTCAGCAACTTAATTCCCTTTTACCTCCAGTGCTGCGATATTGCACAGTGAAGGTGTCAAGTGTGAATTGATGTTGCAAAATCTAAATAAATGAGACGTGGGTGGGATGATCGGTAAACTCAATGCATCTGCTGCCTTTATGCGGAGGTACTCATACTGGAGGCAGTCAGTAGTATTATTAATAAACAAGTACAAGTAATACAGTATTAAAATTTCAAGTACACGGTGCTACTGCTTGGCCTACAATAAATTTATAGCCTAATTTCAATAAATATGTTACGTTATGCAATACACAATTTATGTAACTGCCAAATTTCTTTGGAATTACATAATGATATATATATTATTTGTCAAACAATAAATGGGTTTGGAAATCAACGTCAACCTCAACGTCAACATTAATCATTAAATAGTGACACCATGACAGTGACACGCAGCCTTTCGAGGAGTACGACCAATTCTAGACAAAACGTTCCACGGACATAACGTCCTACCACAAAACATACTCTGCAAAAATGCCCCAGACAAAATCGTGCTACACAGTCATACTATAACTCGAAAGAAAATCCCCACTGCCAAAACGATCCAATAAAAATTTATCGGCTAAATTATAAACTAGGATAAAAATCAACTCTAATATTTGTATTTGATCTGTATTAGGTTTATTTTTGCAATGAAATGTTTTATTACGAATTAATATTTCAGTAATGGATTTGATGGCCGGAGGCTTTAAGAGATTTTTACTTTTCTACTTGGGTCGATATTGAAATAGAACGTTTTCCCTTGGGTGGCAACTTGATTGAGGGCTTTTCCTGGGGACGTTTTGGTCATGGGACATTTTCTCATGTAACGTTTTTGGTATGGGACGTGTGGTACTCCTATCAGGACTGTCCCGTATTGATAGTGGCATGTCTCGTAGCCAAAGGACAATAGTATGCCGCTTATTATTTGGAAGAACTCAGGTTGTTATTGGAGATATTTTGAAATCAGTTTGACCTTAGTGAAGTAACTTACAATTTTATCCCGTTATAGCAAATGTGTTTGATGTACTTAACATTTAATTTTATATTTATATATTTTACTGGAATTTTACGGGTTAACAGACATTACATTTCTTAATAAAAATGTCCGACTTTGTCATCATTTCTTCGTAAAACTTTCAACGAGATCAAAAAGATAATTGGAGTAGGAAAATATATTTCCTAGTTCTTAGATATGAGTGAATTAAGCCAGGATGAGGTAGTTACTCTAACATTACCATATTATATGCAGCAAGAATATTGCAATATTGATATTTAATATCTTATCGCTTGTTCATTCGTCGTTCTGACTGAGTGGACTGATAAGTCATAGTCATGATTAATAGTAGTAATCACCTTACTCGCCGTAATCATAATGACTGATTTTTATCGTATTGTGTACGCCATAGGATGTCCAATACATACAGATCTCGAAAATCGATATCTCAAAATAATGGTCAATATCATTGGCTCTTGAAATCTCGAGATAATGAACCAAGATATTGAACACAATATCTCATGTTTTATAGCCATTATTTGTAGCAAAAATCCCCCAAAATTCAGTGACTATGTCTTTTCATTATAAGCTTACTGTCAGGTTGCCGCCATCTACATCTTAGTAAGACCCCGACGGGTCTAAAAACCCAGTGACTCAGCATTCAGCTAGCCATGGAAACCCACGATCAAAGTTGATACATTTTACATTTATTTAATAAACAAATATTAATGTCTATATTAAAATAGTGATAAAAATAATGATTACTTACGGCTTCCACTTACGGATCCCTCGAGCGCCAGCTGTCGCATTGGGCGCACACATACACCCGCCATCCTGTACTATCCAACACTTTCTGTGTGCCTTGCCCCAGGTTGACCACCCAAGCGCTCGCCTCTCCTTATCAACCCTGCATCGCCATGTCTCTTTTTAGGTCTCCCAACCCACCTCCTCCTCCCTCCTAGTGTCCAGTTCAGAACAACACGGCAGTTGTTTTTACTATCTAACCGTAACACATGCCGAATCCAGCGCAATCTCCTTGCTAGGATGATACCACTTACCTGGGCAATTTCCATTTCCCTATACATGTTCCTAGAACCATCTCGAATGCAAACCTATATAGGGACAAAACTTACAATTGCACAATCGTAACAAAGATGATTTGGCTTTCGCGATCTGTAGTATGGGCATTCCATAATATATATGACGTGTCCATGAGTTGTGACCCGATGTCAATCTGATTTAATCAACTACCATTAAGTAATGAATCACTAGCTGCACACTAAGAATGTTTGGCATTTGCTGTTATTTGCTTCTGCCAATCTAATCATTTCAACATTTGATTCGCGCTTCAGTGAGCATGATAGCATAACGAGGAAGGCGGGGCTTTACAAACACATGTTCATTTAGCCCGTCACCAGCCCTGGCATACTGTCAAGCAGTGATAGTCGTAGCTATTCTCCCATCAGAGGTATAGGTTTTTTCTGTGCATTTCTCTCCAGCTATTCAAAGAACCACACTGGCTACCGCCCACTAACAACATAGCTCTTCTCGTCATCGCAGTGTTATTTCATTGCCGGTGTGTCATTGTTTATATTTCACTCGTGTGTTTTTACCGACCCGCAAACAATAAGCTCGTGTGCAGCATTCACTATAGAAAATTTTACTGTAAAATAAGCAACAAGAAACGGTAAATGAACGTGATAAAACGCAGTCCCACTTGTAAGTTGACCACCTAACTTTGAAGGTAAGTTTTTAGTAAAAAAGGTTGCCCTATAAGCGAGTATATACGGTAAGCAGAGGTCCTATCAAAGGTATAGGTTTTTCGGTGCATTTCTCTCGAGTTATTTAAATAACCACATTGCCTACACCCATTAACATTATATACGTTAAGTAATGTTGTGATTTTTTTCTATTTAATCAATTACTACGCCTATGAATACTGAAATCTCAATCACACCCATGCGCAACATGCACTTAGAAAGAAAACACAGGATTAACCGAACTCAACACACAAGGCTTATTATTTAAAACCTAACGACTCTCATGTCAGATTCGCCGCCGGCGATTGGCTCGGCTGGGTGGTACGCCCGCAGTGACCCCAACACCACGAGTCCCAACGAGCAGTACGCCCCAGGCGATTAACACGTCCAGTCCGTACACGCCGACGACTCCCGCCATGGTGCTTTGCGAACAGTCACTTGATGACACCCTAAACACCCCGCCGCAATTTACGGCTTCGCTATCTACCGTCGATTCCGCGGAAGTCCAGTCGCAAACGGCCGGTGCGTGTTTTTGGCGCAGATTTTAATGATATACCTACGTTATATTGAAACTTTTTGCGATTGGTCCCAGCAGAACTTTTTGAATATATCATAGAGTGTATCGCGCATAGACACGGGCTTTCGTTCTCTATGTTAACTTAAGGTTTATTATAAACCAGGGGTGCCAAACTGGATTGTTTCCGAGGGCTGAATAGGCAACTGCTGAAACTTTCGCGGGCCACAACATAATTTCAAACAAGAAACAATTTTTTCATTTAATAATAATATGGATGCAGCCTGTGGGCCAGCGCTGTTAATAAACCTTACCCCCCATTCTCATGGGGGTTAAGACTATTACACTAGAATTCCTTTCCAAAGAGTTTCTTGGCATTTTTAGCTCATCTGAGCTTATGCACGGTGAGCTCTTCTGATCGGACTTCATTAGGGAGTCGACTATGGTAGCTCAGTTGGTGGTGCATCTGACTGATTGTCCAGAGGTTGTGGCTTCTGTGCATTTCTTTCCTGTTACTTATAGTACCTCTATGTCTATCCCCGGGAACATTCTTGTTCTTTATTATGATGTTCTCTAACATATTGTTTACATTTTCCACAAGCAAGCCGATATATTACATCTGGCCTTTAGCGCATCATATTTTGAAGAGCAGAATTAGATTTTTTTTTATTTGACCAACCGGTGAATGTTTAAGTTACCTTAATCTAATCGCAGAAAAACCTCTGGCGGGACCCAAACCCACAACTTTCGGGTAACCGGTTTGGCATTCTACCATCTGAGCTACAGGCGCAGACCTTTCCAATTATATGGCTACTGAAATAGGCTTCCTGTCAAAGCGCATTAAGTCATTCGTACCATTCACAGCTAGTCAAGCAAGGGCAGACCACTCACCGATGGAGGGAGACAAATCTCAATTGTATTCACAAGATGTCGAAATGGACGATATGACGCCAGACAAAATGTACGTTAAATTCAAATGTACTAAAAGACATCATCTGTACCTCATATAGCCCACTTCCACCCAATATCTCTCCCACTGCCTGGGCATCAAAATAGGCCCACATGCATCATGCATCTGCCAATTTTTTAATGAATGCTTGCAGTATGATTATGTTGAAGCTTTTTCCTAAGAAATGAGTGTGCCTATACCTCTGATGCCCATACAATACATCTATATTGAAGCAATCCTCGTGTCATTATGGGTATCCTGCTTACATTTTAATTTTGTTATCCTTATCAGTTTCAGTTAGTTTTGCTAATATAATTTCTTGTATACTCGCAATTGTATTCATTTAGGGTGCTGTCATTTCAGTAGCTCATCTGAGCTTATGCTCGTCGAGCTTTGCTAATCAGAGTTTGTCCATGGTCCGTCCATCCGTCCGTTCATCCATCCAATGTTAACATTGTCTTAAATAATCTTAAATAATCTTCCTCTCAAAAACCGCTTATCGCAGAGGTCCGTCATTTGGCAGATGGTTGGTCTCTTTTTGATAGGTTCATAGTATCGTCATCGCACCTAGGGGAAGTAACTTATGCCGATGTTTGTACGTATTTTTTTCTCAAACCTTGTTTTCAAGAACCGCTTATTGCAGAAGTCTGCTATTTGGTAGATATTATCCTTGGGTTAGTCTCCTCTAGATTTGTTCATGATATCGTCATCACAGCTAGGAAAAGTAACTTCTGCCGATGTTCATATTTTTTTTAAATCTTCGCCATCCCTGGTTTTGAGATCTAAATACGTTTTTATTGTATTGGCAGAATGTTTCGGGTCATTGGCTTTCTGAAATGTAAGATTGTTACCAATCAGTCACTTTCCCAGTGCCACAGCATGGTGGATGAGGATGTGTTTGTACTTGGGAGCATTCATGATTACATCTTTACGGAATCCCCGACACTCATTGGCTGTGATGCAACCCCAATGACATAACTTGATTATGGAGTGAGTGATGACTGTCACTGTATACAGCAAGATGATGAGATAGCGGGAAACGAAGCATTTTACCTAGCATCTAAACAGCGTCTGAGACTAACCGAATTCCTTGCATAACCACATTTTTATCCACACCGCCAAGGGCAGGTTAGCGCCCCAGAGAGTATCTAGAGAGCCTAGGTGACTAACCGGATCCTTTACATAGTTACGTACGTTGTTATTCAAACTACCATGGGCAGATTTAGAGGGGGTTTCGGGTTTAGAGGACCCTGTCTTTGTGACAGATCCAACTGTGCCAGATACTGGCTTAATACGAGTGTGGTGTTGCTCTCAGGTCCCAGTGTCAGATGGACGTTGACTCGGGCATCGACACGATGGAGGTGGACGACCTTGAGTCGCGTTCGGAGCAAAAACGCAAACGAGTCAGTTGGTACTAGAAAAGACAGAAATAAAATACAGAGTTACCGTACTGGCCGCCTTATAAGTCGCACTTTTTAAGGTCTCTAACCTAATTATAAATAGGGGGGGTGCGACTTATATTATGCACTTACTTAATATCATAACTTAAAATTAATAAACGATTCGGAATACTGATATTTGTGACCATTTTGACAGCCACCTTGCCCTATTTTCCGATTTAGCTTCGTTCACGCTTCAAAACTGACAGTCGCGTGATTTTAGTCACATGACCCACTACGCACATGAAATGTCATCATCTTGTCCAATAATAATCACTCAAGACTTTTGCAGATGAATTTCCAATTTAAAGCGATGTACCCGGAAGTGACTATTATCGCAAGAAATTTACGCTATTGTAAAATTTTTCTTTATTATTCGGTCACAGTTGATTTATGATATGAGTCAATAACAGAGTAACCAACATCTCAACATATTTTATGTTGTGTATAAAACAAGTTATCTCTACAATACAAGACAAATATGATGATAGAACTAAAAAAGACATAAATTCACGATAATAAGCATTACTTTCTGTATGACCAGTCTCCCTGTGTGTTAGGCTAACCATCACTAATATATCCGCGTTGTGTGTTACAAGTTCCAGTATGTTACTACCGCCTCTCCACTACCCTCTGTATGACCAGTATCTGTGTGTTAGGCTAACAGTCACTAATGTGCTCGTGTTGTGTGTTTCAAGTTTCAGTGTGTTACTACTCCCTCTCCACTACCCTCTGTAAGACCAGTCTCTGTGTGCTCGGCTCCCGCCTCCTGTTCGTGTGCATCAGCGCATTTTTTTACATCACAATGAACCGAGAATGGCGACAAAAGGAACACCTAAATAGGAATAAAACTCAGGTATAACCTGTTGACAAAAATGACCTCCCATCCCACCATTCCATAGTGACATAGTTGTAATGCCCAGTTATAAAGTGAAGCAATCGGGTTACTGCATTAATCAAGCAGCCATCAAAAAAAGAGGCATAGAATAATGAAAGCAACTCAATGATTCATTTAGCAACATGAGACTTTCTCAATATGGTTGGCTACATGCTGCCACTAGACTATCATTAATTAACTGGATGATCTGTGGCTATCTGCTACTCTTTATGTATACACCATTTTGGAAACTGCTGCATTTTGGTAAAAAAAAACATTGTTACCATCAGCCACCATTGCCAAGCCAACTCAACTCGGATCAACTGCAGAAAATAACATAGAAAGTGTGTATTTTAAATGAAAAAGTTCAAGTCAAAATGGACAATAACCACACATGCACAGTAATGATTTGGAAAATGGTGTCAATCACTTATAATGTCATTAGTTGTAGCATTTCATGTTTCATCATTTTCTATACCACAAGATGTACATTTGTAATAATCTGACAGTCTTGGAATTGAAGATTTATATACCATAACTACAGTACATTTAAATTGTTAACCTGTCTCAAGCTTTTTTCTATAGTGGTATAACCTTTAAGAAGATAGCATTCAAAATATTTTTCAATTTTTTCTCACTGAATAGTCATCAGTTAGCTCACATTAATATTTACATTTCAGCATCTTCTCACTTCATAAAGTCGGTTCCTTGGTTTGGGGTTGCGAATTGAAATTATCACACCATCCAATCCATGCTGTAATGCACTTTGCTTGATTACAGGGTGATGAAACTTCAGAAACAATAATGGACATTTTGTTGAAATATTGTAGATCTAACACATTATAGTGAAGTGTACTTTTTTTCAGTGATTCCGAGCTATTTGGTGTTTCACGGAAGCAGCTTTAAAAAAGCCTGTCAATACATCATGTTTTATCTTACTGCTGCGGCTGTGAGTGGCTACTTCTTTTGGGCATTGAGGAAGCTTAGTGGAGCACAGAGGAAAGACCAAAGCCCCAAAGAATAGCTGCAATAGAACTGCATCGAGCCATGATGTCCAGCTGGCATTGCGGAATATCTTCTAATGTACCAGAGAGTAGACACTTGTGTTGATCTGGTGATTGTCGTCACTTACTATACTATTATTGTTATATTAGACATTGTTTGAGTTGTAGAGTAGCCATAGTAGGCAGAGTACAATGCATTATGTGGACTGTTAGTGTATACAGTATATCTCACAGGCATCTTCTAGGTACCATAATCACATTTCACAGTTGACTGCAATGGTGATTATGAGATGTTAACTTCCTGAAAACTGTCCTGAAATTGACAAATATAATAATTCACTAATGCATTTTACAAATTACCAACGTCTTTGATACATTGGGGTATGTTTGAGATGTTACCATACTAGTAGCCTTAAACACAAAGATACTTAGACGACTAAGTGATCAAAAAAGGGAGAAGGCGAGGTTTTAGTGCTACTTTATTAATGGTAGTAAATGTCCGTTACACTTACAGTATTGCCAGTCGACACCCCTTAAGAAATTTGGCCGTAATCCACTTCTCAACAAATATTTCTTAATATTCACGCACAAAATCTTGCTCATTCCTGTTGTGGAAGGCGCAAGAAAAATTTTTGGCTTGTGCAGATTCGAAAACACAATGTGCCACATGAAAGGCTGTGTGTGCTTCTAATCACTGTACCACTGGCATCCGGTGCCAAGGGGCCAGGCGAAGGTTTGTGGCTTCAAAAATACCTGCATTTCAGGTTTTGTAAAGTGATACTAGCAAGTTATTTATGTCTAATAATTGGATTACACCCTAAAATCTAAGATAGTAGGTGGACGCTTGATATACGTAATTCACATGTGATATTTTAGTGCCATCATATTTTATTGAATATCAGCCATAAACATTGATCTCAGAGCCCTTATTGGCTTTTTGGTGGGGTCCTTTTAATGTAATATTTTTCTTTTACACAATTACTTTAAAACACTGAGCCATACTTACGTATTCATTTATTCTTGTCTATAAAAATCACTTCTCTTTAGATTTGATTGTTAGGCGAGCATTGTAAAGGGCTCATAATGGCCAACAAAAATGCCAATCTATTAAGACATGCTGAAGACATAGCCGTTTCTCTGAAACAAATCTAATGCACAGCACTTAATGCAAACCAGCTGATATACTTAGCTCCAAAAATTCTGGTAAGAACACATAATAGTTGGATAGTTAAGTCATCATACACATTCACCGAAGAGTCTTAACATTTTTACTCCTGTAGAGTCTAGATAGCGCACACAATGATCCATTGTAGTCAGTGAATTTACATGTATACACACAGACATAATTATGTACATATGGAGGGCCAACGATGGTCTAGCCAATAGACTAATGCTCGCTCGCGTATTCTTCCATATAAGGTATGTCTTTCCCAATAATTCACAACTTAGACAGCGTTGCCAATAGTGCACTTTAAATCAAATATATTTCATTTTCATATTTCAACTTGTAAACCAACATTTGCCTAGGTGAGCCTATAAATTTATGAAAAACCACTTGTGTCAAATTTAAAATCCTTTCCAAGCCATAAATGTTCAATTTTGTCATACTGCCCTTTAGACACTATGAGGCCATAGATAAGAGAGAGCTATTCCAATGCATGGTGAGATGGTGCCGTTGACATTACCAGCTGGTGCCAGTCCATTTTGCGTACCCAGTACCCACGGAGGTACAATTAGGCCGAGGTGGCCCAATGGAATAGTCAACATCCATGTACTGGCCGGCTAATAACTACATGAATCTACTGCTTATTAAAGGGTTTTGTAGAGTGAAACAGAGTTACCCTTTGAGAAATTACTAAAATAAGTTCCGAGATGACCTCCCTTACATAACTTTTTCAAGTGTTTCCCACAGTTTGATCTATTAGCTATTATTATTTTTTGGACTACAGATACACATGTTAATGAAACAGTTGCGGCAAGAACATTTTGTCCTACTTCAACAAATTCAGTGACTCAAAAGAAGACAGCAAACATTCCCTACTTGAGATGTTAAACACTATAATTATATGTACCAAATCTACTGCATGGGCATATACCTGCCATACTTGCAATATTGGAAAAGTTTTTCATCCTAGAATTTCTTAATTAGTTAATGAGGTATTAACTTTTCTTTTTGTACTTTGCAATATTGCTTAGATTGCAATCCGCCTCTCTTCTATAATTTGTTCTATAATCTTATATAATCTGAAATGTAGAATCATTATGTGGTTTGCAACAGTTTTCATAACATGTTCTATGCCAACCGGTCATGCTATTATGGATGTATGTATTTTTCTACAATGAACTCAGTAAATATAATTCATCAAATGTGTCGCAAGTGGTTGCCAGTAAATGCTCCCAAATTGTTCTAACTCTGACCTCGTAGTGTCGCAAGCAATATTCATAGGCCTAATTAGCAATGTGACAATCATATTAGATGTATTAGAGTTTCTCAATTTTGATAGTTTTCTAGTTACGTACTTGTGCCAAGCATTGTACTCAGTTGTGAATAAATGGTTCAATTGTTTAGAATTCTCATCTATTATTAAAGAGGTCTGTACGTACCTCGAAGAACAAAACACAATTGAGATATTTCATGAGTTTTATTAAAAAGCAAATTATTTAAGTGCGACCAAATACTGGTATAGATTATAACGGAGAGCTGGTTGTTTAATATTCATTTATTTCATATTTCAGTAGATTTCATTGTTACTCTGCCATTCATTAAGATAGCTTGTGGTATATTGTCTACAAAGATAGCTTAATAAGAAGTGTAGATGCAATTATCGGCCCAGTATGCACATCGACATATCTGTCTTGATGTCTCATCACAGAAATAACATTCATTCTGTAGAAACTAAATTCATTGGCAAAAATGTCCCCCTAAAAGGTTGAAAAACCCAACATGTTGGTTATAATATAAGAATAATATAACCTATAAAATCTTTTTCACATACATGTCAAGTTACTAATGAACACAATTTTGAATATCTGGTGCGTCTGCACCCTTGTCCTGACACATTCCTGAGCCCTACAAGGCATCCCTATAAAGTTTTCCTTTTCGGCATTTAACTAGTCTGATGCACCAAGTTTTCCCATGTTGTACTACTTTCAGGCAATCTATTAATTTCTGTATATTTACTGGTAGTAAATCGAGGCTACTGCACTTTACGCCCTGAAATGTCCAAAAGATATTTGATAGGTGATGTCTTGTGAATTGCATTGTCCGGTTGAAAAATGAAATGGTCTCTGCCTCTGATAATAGCAGGCAGATAATCGGTCAGATATCAAATCTCATCAACATATCCCTGTGATTTTAAGTGTCCACGTTCAACAAGCTCAGTTTGGCTATGACTCATGTTGCCTGTACAAACCATTAAACTACTTCCTCTATAACAGTTGTGTTCGGCGAGACAGTTTTGGAGAAAATGTCCAGACTTGAAATGGTACATGTATCCCACAATCATTATTGTTATAACTGCGAATATGTGTTGGTCAAAGTGGGATGTGCATTAAAGGACGAGATTGATAATCTCAGAAAAACGACCCTATAAATGCCTATGAACACTCCCGTTACATTTCTCCATTCTTTTGGATGCTATCGACAGTTGAGTCAATTTCGACGTACCAGTAATGACATATCTGTCATCTCTACGTGTCTATTGTCCAGGTCTCCCATGCCTAGGCTTCCTCTTGCACTCGCCTTACTCTTGGTATCACAACTGTCTTTCTATCGCGCCCAGTTATTCTGACCACCTCATAAAAAGAAAAACTGGCCCCTAACATGGTGATAATGCAAGCATTCAAAGATTTTTGTATGCCTTGACATTTTTTCAAACAGCAGGGTATACAAACTGGTGAAAGAATGCAAATTGTTCAACATAATGAATAGTGTTCAGGCCATGGACCCAAACCCTAATAACAAGTGATTTGTACTCTTATGATATACTGATGTGTTATGAAAATAGGCCTATATTTAGTGTATATGAGGGAGAGGGGAATGAGTATAGTTCCAATCCATATCTCACATATGATATACAATCAATCAGGCAACAACATTTTATAACTAACACGGCTGAAGTGTGTATGGCAGTTGTAATATTACTACTGCACAAGATAATAAACAACCAATTGTTATTGTATTGTGTAATGTTACTTGTTTGTTGTTGTATGTTTATGGTTGTGCTAACATCCTATGTAATTCTCGTGACATTTTACTTATCTGTTTTTGTCAAGTATAATAGATGTGTAGAATTCTCCTGAGGTACCTATGGTCAATTAATCAAAGATATCAACACCACTCCCTCTTACACCTGCTTCTAGTCGTCTAGTTATGGTTACTGTCATCATGACGGTAACCATAGAGACAAAATGCCATGAAAAGATATAATTTCCTTAAATTTTCCACTTAATATTCAATCAGTTTATAGTAATAAAAAGCCAAGTACCATATGCAGCAATAATATTTATAATGATATCACGATGCCGGCCCTTCAGGTTATCTACTGATAAATCGGTATTCTTTCTGTGTCTCACTTAGAAACGTGATAATTGGGAGCAGTTTTAAATTTTTGCATGAATCTGCTATAATTTTCAAGATGATTGATTCTCTTATTGATTTTATTATTATATTATCAAAATAAATTTATATTTCGTTCAAATTTAATTGACTGTTAGTTGAGCGTTAACTCTTGTCTATTCGCAAGAACTATTTGGGTCGTTCTATATTTTATGATTATTTGTATTATTTTCAAGTCATAGCGGCATGATTGAGTCAAATATTTAATTTGTAACTACCAAATATCAGGAATGTACAACATTATAATGTTATCGCGTATATAACAGAGTATGTAATGATAATTGTGACCAATTTATAATTGTATATTCGATACTGAGAAATAAAGCATTATTTGTTGTTATTGATTGTTTAGTATCACCATAATTGTACAGGTGTCAAATAGTATACAACAGTTAAACTAGCGTATTTAATAACAATACAATGTTTTATTTTCAATGGCGTTATTTCTTAAAAATAACAAAATGATGCTCATGACATTTTCGTATAGAAATGAGCGTAAAGGACAATCTAACAATGCGAATAGAAGAAATAACAGTTGGTGTAGTAACAATAAAAGGGTTTAAGATCACAATATTGACAATTCTGAGAAAAATCTAGATATTGTAACATGGAAAAATTGAGAATTTATTCAAGTGTGCCGAAAACATATAGAGAAATTCAGAATTTAATGGAAATGTGTACAATTGTGAGAATCACAAAGTGTAATTTCTGTTAATAAATTTAACATCCACAAATCTATATGATAAAAACAAACATAACATAACGCTATAAAATTGATTGTTTCTCATGTATTTATTCAACTTCAATAATTATAATACTTTATTGCTATTAAAGGAGTGCATGGCTTTATGGTCAATATAAATTTATTTCAATGTAGCAAATACACAATCATGATAAAACTCATTAAAAAGAGATTACTTTAAAAACAGGCAATGGGAACTAGTACCAGAAACAGCAAATCCCACAATGTATGGTTTGTGTCAGAGTAACTGCATACCATTAAAGGGTACTGTGAAGAAATTTTCATGGGCCTAAATGTTTGCGAAATGGCCTATCTGTACGAATTTGCGGGAATTATTTTTCACGAGTTATTAAAAAATAAAAATGATAAAACATTATCCAGTCATGAATTTCATTATTGTTAACAAGCTGCAACCGCTTTGATCGACGATCGACAATGTTCATTTGACATTTGTTCCTTCCATCTAAAATTCTTTAAATTTTTAAAAATGTATCGGTTTTTTTTGAAAACTACAAATAATGGTCACAGCGAGAAAATACTGCTGAAAAATCCACCTATGCCGTATCTTCCTGATCCTTCATGTTGCGCTACACAAACTGAGGCAAGGGAGACAATTAGTGCAGATGCGAAAGTTGACTAAATTGTTGTTGGCACCGGTTCTACTAAAAGACGCGGGGAGTACAAAAGGTACACTTGAAAAATGCGCATCACGACTGGTAGAGATACGCTGCCGAGAATGGACACACGGCAACAAAGCAGATGATACTGATTTGAAGCATAAAATAAATTAATCGACGATCAGAGCCTTTAAAGCGACATATGTTGAAACCAGCAAAGCGGCGAAAGTAATAATTCCATAAGTTGTAATAAACGAGGTTGTTCACTAAAAGTGGGCTTTTTATAAAAAAATTATTCATTCGAAACCTTTAGCTTGCCGGCGGTGTTGTAAATCATGCTATCACTATGGACAGCCACAGAGAACTTTGAAGTGCATCAGTGAAGAGGTCAATGTTACGAATTCATGGGCCACATCCCTCCTCATTAGAATGGGCTATGTCCATTAAAGAGGCACAAAGGCGACAAAAAAAGTTCACATGAATCTTGAGGAAATTATGGATGAGTGTCATAATGGAGTTAAAAGCGTTATTAAAGACGAACACATACTGCTAGAACTCTTTGTAACCTTCACTCAGACAAATAGCGAACATTTTCCGTCAGAGTGAACTCTTGAGGAATGAGGTGCTAAACAGTGTGTAGAAGATAAGTGTGAGATGACTGTGTTAGTGGCCGCTACACCGAGCAGTACCCTACTGCTGTTTCAACTCATATACGCTGGGAAGACCGAAAAGTGTCACGCAAACACAGATTTCCCTCCCGGCTGGCACATCAGACATTCCGAGTCTCATTGGGCAACAGTAGTTACAATGATGCTGTACATCGACTCAGTACTCGTGCTGTATTTTTGACTGTCAGTATCAAGTGCTAAATCTTCCACCTGACCACAAAGCTGTCATTTTATATGACGTGTTTCGCACACATAGAGTTGCTCAAATCATACGCCTGAAGGACTAACATTGTGCCGCTGTTTATACTGACGTCCTGTACGGGAGAGCTACAGCCGTATGATCTATCTATAAATGGCGAATTAAAGAGCGTAATTCTGTCACTTTACGGAATGGTACACCGGTGAAGTTTACCGACAAATGTCCGAGGGTGCAGATACAGACGAGCAGGGATGTACCGACCATAAGCTGACCTCGTTTTGACATTTTAAATTCATGTGATAAAAAAGGAGATAGTACTTTACTGTTTTCTGGTCATTGATACAGTTTTGAAATTGTTACTGTAATTTTGATCTATGATGATCCTGGCATAAGCTCATGTCAATACAGGACAATATCGCTGGGCAATCGTCTCACACTAAGTCATCTTCTAGTCTATAACCTTTTTTGGTCTATAACATTTTCTAGTCAATAACCTTTTCTAGTCAATAACCTTTTTTAGTCTATAACCAAAAACAAAGTGGCTTCAATATCGTTTTATTAACTGAGACCACTGTACTACTATTTGTAATACTATTTCATGTTGTCAGCTTCAGTATTTTTGCGTGGAAAATATTTTTTCGCGAATTTTCTCTCTTGTGAAATTCGCAGAAATTTCTTCCACGCGAAAATTTATTGCTTTACAGTACATAAAATACTCATGATTAAGGATTTTATGGAGCTTTGTCATGGACTACTGTACATGTTAAGCATTGATTGGTCAGTGTATCGAAGTCGATGGTAATTCATACGAGTTTCATAAGGCAATATCAGTATGCTCATTTAGCTATAGTAATAAGCAAATGAATTATGTACAAATAGGTGCCATGGAACTGCGTCAATTCACCATGTAATGTATATGAGAATCTAGGATTGTTAAGCATAGAAGCAGTCACAATCTACACATTTCACACATTTCTGAGCAGCCATGGAAAGCTAAAGATGATGCTAAAATGAAAACTGTCACTGTGAGAGCTGTTGCTCACTTTTCCAAAGGGGCATAGTTGAGAAGTTTTTCTATGAGATCCACATGAGACAACAACATTCGCCGACAGCAGTAACGCTTCAGACCCAATGCATCGAGGGCATCTCTGGAAACACAACATATATTTAACCACTTAAATGCAACATCATTAACCCAACTTGCCTGACACAGCCCCGGATGTGACATCAAACGATGCTACTGAATTTTTGTTATTGATTCACTTAGACTGCGTTAGGTCAAAATAATAACAATCACCATTATTGTAACATAGTGGATTTAACCGGTTAGGAATATTGTTGACGCAAACAGGGAATCCCCTCGATTGTTCGTGAACGTCAATCACGTCGCGCCATGCCCACATTAACATTGATTGGCTCAATGTTGTTTATCCTTACTATTGCGTCATATCGAATATTCTATTTGTTCGATAGAGTCTGCCCCGTAGCTTATAAAAAAGGCGCTGTCTCAAATTACTGTGTTCCTATAAATCGTACAAGTCATAAAGTTAACATCGTAATTTAGACGATAAAATAAGACTGTGCTGATTAGATTCCAATTACATGTAACCGTTTAGTAACTGCTAGTGTTGAAGTGCTATTAATAAGCTGAGATTGTTAGTGCTTTGTAATTGTAATTAAAGATAGAATACTCACACCGAGTCGTACTTGTTCAGTAAATTTTAGTGTTAGTTTTAATTCAACATAAGAAATTAAAATTTAACAATAATACATCTAACTTCTAACCATGTTTGAGTTATATTTCACCTTTAAATAATATTGTATACGATAATATATAAGGGGTGTCACTATGGTTCTAATATAAGCATTTTGCATCTCAGGTATCAAAAAATACCACTTGGACTGGCTAAGGTAAATCGCGATAAAACAATGAGTAATCACTGCTCAAGTGAATGGGTGATGTTAGTGTAAAATAAGGGAGACTACACCTTGCTGTTTGCAATATAAAATTATTTATTATGGGACTTCATGGTGAAAGGGAGGTGACTATGAAAATGGAAAGTGAAAGTGCGAAGGGAGTTATTGGAATAGTTACTTGGAGAGAAACTTAGGTTTATCAACAAAACATATAGGGTGAAATCTGTCTTCAATATATCCAATTGTTAACCTCTTTAATTTTTTTTTGTACCTACAACAAAACTACTATGGCAAGCCACATCTCTACATTTATTAAACCCTTCTCTGTCTCTCATTATCCCATTGTAAATAATCAACACTCATCGCAGGTTTAACACAAAGGTGGGTAACATGTATAGAAAGTCTTTTGGCATTTTGAATAACATAAATGGAAAACATCCCTCGTCTACCCAGACTTGGTAGTTATAACTGCGGTGGCTCCCTCACCTCATCCGTTTGTTGTGTTAGCCGGAGCGTGCATATAATAGGTCTGTAATGGGCCAATGATGGCTTATACCAGTATTACTTTGGTAATCAGTCTATATATAAACTGGGGTATAGGTTTTTTCCTGTGCTTTTCTCTCAAGCTATATATAGACTGTCTATTGCTTACTAACTAACCCCTCAGTGTAGTCAACCTGAAGCAGACCGAGGTAAGCCTCCCACTTGTTGCCAATCACCTTACCACACGTGAAGCATCTGATTGGGATGATCATTGCTGATTGATGTCACGGCTCTACAACCACACGTTTATTACTACTCCACATCAACTCATTCTATATAATATATATTATATATAAAATTACAATTTCAATGAAACAAATGCAATTCTTTAATTGCATAACTTATATATAATAATTAGGGTATTATAGTTCGTGTTAAATGTTATGGTGATCTATTGACAGAGGCACAAAATACACAACTTATATGTGTATAT